>CAJVPS010001406.1:0-15738 GCA_910591765.1 Ambispora leptoticha | reverse complement strand
TGTGTTGACACAATTAAAAAAAATTGGAGCAAGCGGAATTATGTATAGTGCAATGATTGTCTTTGGCCTAGGGAGTGTCATTTATTTTGTTCGTTATGCATTTGATTCAATATTACCACTACGATGGTCGCTCACGTAAGTTTTCACAATAAATATCATTTATTTATTTGAATATTTTAAAAGTCACGTTTTCCAATAAATAATCAAATTCTATGGTACCGGGAATACTGATAGCTTTATCTCCTTTAGCGAGCCGATATCCGACTTCCCACTCGATCTTTTAGTGTTTCATATTGTTGTTCCAGTCACGGTCGATTGGGCTAAACCACGCGAGCTATTTCGAGCTCTCTTTGAAAAATGGTGGCATGTCACTGCACAACAATTACGTTTAACTTCTTTCATGTTTGGAAATCGATACCCTGAAGAAGAAGGTACTCACTATCGCAAGACTTGGCGTGCTCTCTTACTCGGACGAAAAGCGCCTATACCACGACTGGGCATAGACACAAATAACGAGGATCAGAATGCTGAAGTTGTGTTCGTTAAAGATGGTGGATTTGTTCGTGCCCCAAGTTTTGACGGAGTACCCGTAGTGCCCGGAAGACGGATGCTTATACCTGTGAATGAACAAGGAGAATTAATAAATCCAAATGATACTCCTCCCGTCGGCGAGGATGATCAGCTACATCATACAGTTGTATATGTTCCACCCAGTTTCAAAGCACGTGTGATATTTTTCCTGTTTTTAATGTGGTTTTGTGGCTCAATATTCTGCTGTTCTGTGACAATTTTACCTTGTAAGTATTCTTTCCCGATCATCAATTCAAATTAATATTCTATATAATAAATGTTTATCATTTTTATTTTATTTAATAGTGCTCATGGGTCGATTCATATTCCAATCTCTACTACACTATCAGCAGCCTGTTCATGATCTTTACGCTTTCACAGTTGGCCTGTATGTTATGTGGACATTAGGCGTTGGCATGGAATGGATTGTTCGCAAATTCCAAATATTAAAAGAACAGCAAATCTGGAAAGTTGACTGGCCAGTATTGCGAGAGAAATTGGTCTCTGGAACCCTAATATTCTTAAAGATCTCATATTTGTTTGTCGCTTTCGGCATAGTCATGCCATTCCTTTTCTCATTGGTCATCGAACTTTACTTCATTCTTCCATGGAAAAAATACAGTTCAAATCCACCACCAATTTCTTTCCTGCAGGTGAGTTTTAATGCGATCCTTCCTTAAAATTTTCGAAATTCGATTCTAATAAATATTATTTTAGGATTGGGCGTTGGGTATCGTATACATGAAGATTGCATATCGAATTGTATTCATGTTACCAGATAACACATTTAGTCGCACCATTAACGAGGTAAGCTTTTAAAATTTTTATTTTCATGAACCTAAAATGCTTACATTTCGTATTGATGATGTTTTGTGGCATATTTACCAAAAAAGATAACTGGCCGAGGTATTCGGAACCTTGACGTCAAATTGGCAACGAATATGTTTATTATTCCAATCGGAGGAATTGGTCTTGTGGCAGTTTTCTTGCCAGCATTGAATGCTTGGCTGATTTTGTTCGCTGCAGGTAAATGTATCGTTTATTCATTATTAACTTATTACCTTCAATTCTCAATTATCTTAATATATTATTAATTAGGTATAAGGTCGCGTGAAACGCAAACACTCATTTTCAGACTCATATATCCACTATGCTTGGCATTTGTGGTCGGCTACCGTATTCAGAGGCAAGCAACACAACTTATACAGAATTGGATGCAGACAGTGCGCGATGAAGAATATCGTATAGGACTTCGATTACATAATATAGAACCAAATGAACCAGCTGCTAATGTACCAGTATCATCATCCTCAAATACTAACAATGATAATGAAAACAATAATATTCCTATTCCTCAAAATGCTGGTTAAAAATAAAAGTATATTAAAATTTTCTGCTAGAAAACTCCCCTCACCATATTACATCTTTGTTTCACTGTATTAACTTTATCCTTCCGTGCGTGCGTACATACATAAATTTGTAGAAATATGAATAAAGTAGATATTTATAAATATTATGTTTATATACTTTTGCAATTTTTTAAAATAATAAATATTTCTGGATGGGTTATTCATATTCCATCCAACAAAGATTACGTGAATCTGCTGCTATTATTTAATTCATAAACTCACTAATTCCATTTTTGTTTATTCGTCGGTAAAAAAATCCATTTGTTTTAATCACATAATATCGATATTCAATTAAGTTGGCAATATCCAAAATTATCATATACAATTTTCCTCTACTGAATAAATTGATGTCATTCCCCAAATATATGTCAATTAAAACACACGTGCCACTATTAATAATACTATAACCACACAACTATCAGCATAACCAGGATTTAATATGTGGTGAATATGTGCAAGAAAATTTATCTAAAACAAGAAACGAAGAAAAAATGAGAAAAACGAGAAAAATAAGTAAAAGTAAAAAAAAAAGAAATCATATATATATGATTGATGATATACTACAACGCGACAAGCGTGAAATTGAAATATAATAAAATGCAAACAAACCACATCAGCAATTTCATTGTGTGAAATCATTGATTGATTAATTAATTAATTAGTGAATTCCCGAACATTGTTCTTTTTTAAAGAAGACAATCCTTTTGCACATTCACAAGAGAGGCTGCACCTATTCCATTTTTTAGTGATTCTCTAATAGTGACTGAAGCTTGGCGGTAAATTATTTCCAAAGGTGGAATTGGTGGTTTTCCCTCTGATACTTTATTATTGTAAAATGCATTTATTATTAATCAAGTCATATTCGAATAATTATTGATAAAATCTAACAAACCTAATATGGCACTATTTAAGGAATTCGCAACTGGTTCCCGGTGAGCAGGATCTAAGAGATAAGACATTACACTTGTGGTAGGATCTGAATAGGCTAACAGTGAAAAGGTTTCCTGTAAAAAAATTAAATGCCTTAGCAATAATATTCGATAATAATTTATAGAATATCAAGTACAAAAGAATTACCCTTAAGGTTGATTGTATTTCTTCACGAATATCATTTCGGTAATCATCCTCCAATTCCTGTCCAAATCTCATCGCTTCTTCGTACTTTGAGCTACTATTCCCATTAATAATATTATTACTATTACCATTATTAAATCCATTGCCGGTCGGCCTCCGTTTTTTCGTGTTCTTTCTTTTTCTATTTGTTGAAGGATGATTATCCTCACACTCTTCC
This sequence comes from Ambispora leptoticha, assembly GCA_910591765.1. NCBI lineage: Eukaryota > Fungi > Glomeromycota > Glomeromycetes > Archaeosporales > Ambisporaceae > Ambispora > Ambispora leptoticha. Next base: position 12,468 of record CAJVPS010001406.1, on the reverse strand, counting down.
ATCGATCCTTCTACATCACTCTCTGAAGCATCAAATTCATCCACATCCATAGCATCTTCATATTTCTCTTCGTCATCATCATCATCATCATCATCCTCCTCCTCCTCATCATCATCTTGTTCTTCCTCATCATCATCCTCATTAACTTGTATCTCGCCCTTTTCCTCATCTTCGCGAAATACTATTTCTATTTCGGCCTCCAACTCTTCATTATCTTCGACATCGTCATCATCTACCATTGTGTCAATTGTATCAGCCCTGACAATTTTGTTTACTTCAATTTCCTTGGTTGGTGATTGACGATAACCAGAGCAATTGGCAATCATTTCTACGAATTTGCGACAACGTAATTTGAAAAATATATCACGATTTGAGGGTAAAACTGTAGGATATACTATGTCTGTTAATCTGATAGCATGATCAATATCACCCTTGAGGACAGCATGACGAATTTCTAAGCAAAAAAATTAAAGTCAGTATTATTCAAAATGTCTTTAAAGGATATATACGTGAATCGACTTTTCATTATTTACTCTGTCGATTTAACATGTCCATATCTATTTCAGAAAAAGTATCTTCAATTTCCATTGTTTCCTTAGCAGTGGAATCATTTGTCGCGAGCTGCACAGCATCCTTAGAGAAAGCTTTAGCCGTTTCACTGAACCCATGATGTACAAGATACGACATAATAAGCTGATGTATTGTTGCGGTTAAATTTGCTTCTGATGTAGCATGTGATACAGGGGTTGGCGTGGTAGAGAAGGCGAGGTTGATGTTAGTATTGTTGTTAGTGTTTACTGCTGCTGCAGTACCAAGCGGGGGATTTGATAAGGGAGGTATTGGCCTAGCATTGATAAGATTCCATAGCCGAGCTTTTTCTTCCTATGATTTCGAACTTGATCAGGGATATGTTTTCGTAGTTAAAGCTGAGCAAAGTAATATAGCTTTACCCATTCAACCGACCAACCTTCATATAAAGTTCGATTGGAAAATCGAAATCCCGTTGACCGAAATTCACTTGTATTTTTTCGCCGGGAGTTCGCAACCCTATCGATGGGTATAGAATACCTTTCAAATCTCTGAATGCAATCCCTTTATAAAATAATCATATAAATAGAATTTAATTGACATTCCATAATTAAGAAAACAATGAGATATAGGAGAAAATGAAGCGAATTAAACTTACCCAGATTCACACCATTCTTTGTATAAAATGCAGTGCCATCACGAAAGTTGATACAACATCCGATAGTGTCTCCAGTTGTGAATTTTGGGCCATAGGTTTTGCCTGTACCCGAACAACAAAAGGAATTACCATCATCACCATGGTAGCCCCACGATTGTAGTTCCCAACCTGTAAGAAATGTGAATAAAATGTTTTGCGAGTTTACTGGCTAAAACGAAGGGAGAAAAGTAAAACTTTGAGATAGATTTTCACCTGGCAATCGCATTAATTGCACATTTTTACCGCAGAATCCAATTCCAATGAACCTATTAGGTGAATATCATATTCAGTTTTTTTTCTAGCTTCTATTATAAGAAATATCGACCGAGTCATGAATGAATTCTTACCCTTCTCTTCCCTTATTTATGATATCAACTTCGAAATAGAACACTCCACATTGAGGTGGTATTGGATAATTAGCTCTAATGGCAGCTGCATCCGTATCTGTTTTTCCGGTGCCTAGGTTAAGATTAGTAATGTGAAGTGTAATTGGCAAAAAAGAAAATTCCCATATTTAACATTAAGATACGTAAAGTAAACAATTCAGTTCAACCAAAAAATATGACATCAAACGAATCATTGTCTAAAAGCTATTACCTGCATAGCTTACACTTAGTTTATCTGCAGATAGTTCCAGGAAGGTACATTTATCATCAGCACTCCATGCTGTAGGTAAAGCCACAAGTTCACCCGGATCCTTATCGTTGTTTGCGCCATTTAAAACAAAGGCTTCTGCGCTAACAGAATTATATAGCTCCGCGAAACTCGTGTCAGCCAGATAACTAGGAAGTTTGGGTTTTGAGGGAAGCATATTTGACTGCTTGTTCAAATTCGACAAGCTTGATTGCGAGGAAGCACCGCCCGAGGAAGGTAAAGCAGCTTGGTTTTGAGAATTGAGAGAATGCGAACGTGTACCAGAAGCAAAAGAGCTAGCTATTGAAAAATAGTAGCCACCACCAGACAATAATGATAAGTTTGAACTATTATTATTATTATTATTATTATTATTATTATTCATTGAAGCAACTCTCCGATCAGGGATCGAAGAAGAAGAGGTATTGGTCATGCAGTAGTCAAAGAGTTGAATTTACTGAGATTTGCTGGAAATAAATAGTAAATAGTAGAGTATTAATAAGCCTGCCAAAAGACTAGAAATCACACAAATGTCATCATCATCAAAAATATAATTAACATACCTGGTTTTGGGTAATTTTTTCGCAAAGATTCAAGTCAACACACGATTTGAAGTGAGGTATCGGATCCGGCTTATTTTGTTGTTGAGCAAATAAGGGAAGGTCGTACTACCAAATCGTTGGAAATATCAAATCGCTGGAAATTGCATTATAAAAGACACATTTAGGCCAAGTTACCATAGCAGTCACACGATTTGTCACATATTATGTCGGTCGCTTTAAAAAATCGATTAATCATACATGTGAATTTTTTGCCCAAAGTCTTAGCCAAAACGCACAAAGTTCCCTAAAACAAAATTATTGCTGAGGTTTCTATGAACAGAGCAGTGCAAAGATCACGAAAAACTAATGTCTCCCTGTAAAGTGAAACACCTTCGAAATTGGCGTCCATTTTGCCTATTTTTGCTAGATTATTCTTCGATTCACAAATTCTTGCCATAAAAAGTGATTTACCAAACGAGAACCATCTACAAAGTTTTACCTCAAGGGGTTGGTACATTACAAACATGTGGAAGAAAATCAGGAAAAGCTATTTCATGGTATAGTATAGATAACAGTATTTCTTTTAATTAATAAAATTTTTTTATAATTATTAATCAAAAACATATGCAAGATTTAAAATTTCTTATTCATTTAGACAATTGCTAATTGGCATTCTTAGCTGGTACTTCAAGGTTTAGCTAAATAAAAAGATTATATAGAAATTATAATGATAATTGCTTTGAATTGTATAGATTCTAACATAATATTTTATGAAGCTTAATTTAGATTTTGATCTCTTATATTGATTATATTATCAATCTTGAACTTATTTTGATGTTTAATAATTAGCATATTATGATAACTTTTTTACCAGTTCATTAATAACTTCTCTAAATAATATAGTGAAGTTTTTGTATATTTCAAGTTATTTCAGATATTATTCTTTATCTTTATGAATTTATGTTTTATTAAATATAATATTTGAAATATAAATTTAGAAAATAGATTAATTTCAGATAATAATATTAATTGTAAGTTTTTTTTATTGATTTTTTTAACTTTTATATTAATTAATTCTGAATTGATTTTTTAATTTTCATATTAATTAGTTTTGAAACTTGTATAAAATTATTATTTTTACTTTTATTCTTATTTTTAATATGTAATCAATCTTTTTTTTCTTTTATTTTACTTTTACTAATTATTTTTTTAATTTCTGATTTATATATAATAGATAAATATTTATTAGAAATTAATATCTATTAATTATATGATTTTTGCAAATAAAAGATATAATTCTAGTTATAAATTACTAAATTTTAAATTTAATAATTAATTTCTAAAAAACTTCTTGATAATTCTTAATAAACTATAAATTTTTATTTATTAATTTGATCTTTAGCAAATTCTGAAATTAATAAGTTAAGCTAATCATATTTTGTTTATATCATTTTAAAATTCTTTTTAAATTAGTTATCTATTTGATTATTTTTTTATAAACTTTATTTTAAATATTTTAGAGTCTTATTAAAAGTAAAATAATACTTTTTATATGTTAAATTAATTGAAAATATTATCTAAAAACTTGATTTACTTTGAAAATCTGATAAAAATTATATTATAAATATAATATATCTTTTTTTATTATAAAAAATAAAGAAGTAAATATTATTAAATTATATATTATTATAATATAAACTTTTAATAGAATATTAATTACTTATTCATTATTGATCACTTTATATTATAATATGATTAGAGAAATAATTACTTATATCTTATTAGGTATTAGCTTTAGAAAATATTATTTATAGATATTTTTAAAAGATTTTATAAATATAATAATCAAAACAAAATTATTATAACAAAGTTAGCAAAACTATTATAGCAAAACTAATAATATTATCATAATAAAATCAATATTATAATACTAATTAAAGTAATATTTAGATTATAACAAAAATAGTATAAATATTATAACAAAAGTATTATTCATATAACCTTTAAAATATATAAAAGTGATATATCTTAGCTAATGAAAAAGAACAATTAATTAGTTAAGTTCTAATTAATTAATTAATTAGTTTAGATTATAGTTAAAGAGAACTCTAAGAAATATCTCTTGTAGAATAGATCTTAATTAAGATTTATTATCTTATTTTATTAATAAACTGATTATTATATCTGTCTTTAAAATTATACTTTGAAATTAGATTATATTCTAGTTAATCAATTTAAAGAATATTATTATTATCTATCTTTAAGAAATTATTTTTGATAGTCTTTAGTAGAAAAAGAATACTCTTATTAATATACTATAAAGAATTCTTTAATATTATAATTATTAGTAAAAATATATATTTTTGATAGTTTAAGAATCATACTCATTTCTCAAATCAATACTCATATTAAAAAGATAATAACTTTTTGATATTCTCTTTATGAAAAATAATTCTAAAATAATTATTTAATTTAATTTAGATTGAAATAAAGAATTCTTTGTAGATTAATTTAAAAAATAATAAAAAATTAACATAATTAAAAGAATAATACTATAATATATCAAAGTGAATCTAACTAGAAAAATTAAAGTAGAAAGAGAAAGATTCTTTACTTAATTATTTACTAAGTTACATCTTGAAGATTATAGTAATTCTGATTATTAAATTAACTAAGAAAAATTCTTCTATTTTTATCAAAAAATAATATATAATAAAATCTAAATTAAGACAAGAAAAAACTTTGTAATTTTAATTAAAGATAAAACTAATTTATTATTAAAACAAGTATAAACTTATCTTTATCAATTATAATAAGAAATATTTGAATTCAAAAATAAAAAAAATAAATATTTAATAAAATAAAGAAAGTAATAAAACTTATTTGTAAAAGTACCTAATTCAAATTAGTCAAAATCTAATAAAGAACTACTTAATATCTTATAATAATTTGAAAAATATAATTCAAATATTCTTGAATAAATATTAAATAATCATTACTTAATAAGTATTTAGAAATATAATCAGTTATTTAAAATATATCTATTACTTCTAGAAATAATATAATAAGTATAAAATACTTATTTATTATCTGTTATAATATGTTATAACTTCAAAATTTTATAAGTTATAACTAGTTATAATTAGGTGATATTTTATTTATTATCATATTATAATAGTTAAGAAGCTATCTTTAGTTACTTTAATACTTATTTCATTAATATCACTTAAAAAAATAAAAGAAATAAGTAAAAATAAGAAGAATAAAATATTATCTTTATCAACTACTAATTATAAATTTGAAGATTTGATAAATAGAATTAAAGTACTTGCTATAATTCTAGAAAGATCAAAAAAAGCTAATTATACTAAAATTATAAAATTTTATAGTGATATTCAAAATCTAATTAATTAACTATAAGACTTTAAAAATATATATATTACTAATAGTATTAGTAATAAAAGAAAAATTCAGATAGTAAAAACTTATCTGAAAGATTCTACTATTATATAGTTTACTAATAAAAGACTATATAATTCAAAATAGTTAAAAAGTTATAATATACTGATGATGTTAATCAAGAATATAAAGAAACTTTATTTATATATTAATTTAAAAGATATTTTAGAAACTATAGCTAACTTTATAAATAATAATAATAATTAAAATAAAGAAAATAATTATCTAATAAAAGTATAGAATAATATATTACAGCTATTAGAGAACTGATTAAAAGAGTAGATTTAATCAATATTTATTTAGATTATTTATATATATCTTATTTTATAGATGAGCTTAGATTAAAAATTAAATTCTTTATAAATTTAACTCATTCTATAATATTAAAAGAAGTAATTAATATAATAATAACTTATAGTTCTAACTTTTAATAATATAATATTATACTAAATAACTTATCTTTTTTGTCAATACTACTTATAAATACTAAAATTAGCAAATTAATAAAATAAATTAAAAGTATCACTTTAAAACTTGAAAAGTTAACAATTTTTAATTAGTCTAATAATTACTTTAATAATAGAAATAATTCTATTAGATATAATAATTATGAAAGATTTGATTATATCATAAGTAAATATAGAAGTAAAAGAAATAATAATTATAATAATAATAACTTTAATATTAATAATAATTTTAATAGTAATAACTTTAATAATAATAATTCAAGAAATTTTATTACTTATTATAATTATAAAGATGCTAATTATATTACTAGTAGATATATTAGTTCAAGAAAGAATGATAATAATTAAGATAATAATAATTATAATAGTAATAATAATAAAAAAAAAATAATAATAATAATAAATAGAATACTTACTTAAATATTAAAGAGTATTTAAACTCTTAAATATATCTTTAAAAGATAAAAATATATTTACAACTAAAAAATCTTCAATTAATAATAATTAACTCAAGAAATTATTATTAAAAAATAAAAAAGAAAATTAATAAAATTCACAAATATTTATAGATACTATATATAATAATAGACTTATCAATAATCAATCTTGCAAAATCATAATTAATAATAATACTATAAATAATATAGTTACTTAATAATTCTTGAAGAAAATAAATTAAAAAATTTAAAAATCTAGTATAATAAATCTGATTGATATCAATAGTTAAAAAGAAAAAATACTTGAAGAAGTAATTAACTTATCAGTTACTTTAAGAGCTGAATTAATCAAGATTAAAATATTAATAACTATAAATAATAATTATAATTTTATATTAAAAAATAATTGGATTCATACTTATAAAGCAATTATAAACTGGATCAAAAACTTATTATAGTTTGAAAACAAGAAAAATCAGATTGAAATACTTATTATCTATCTAAAAAAAGTGTCATAAGATTAAAGAAAAAATAATTTATATAATATTGATAAAGAAATAAAACTTAAAATCTTTAATAATAATAATAATAAAAATATTAAAATATACTCATAAAACAGATACTAACTTTGATCTAAGATATCCAGAATTAAAAAATCTTATTATTTTATTACAAGAAATTGTGATAATAGATTTATATATTATAATTAAAATATTAAAAGAAATATTTTGTTAACTTACTTCTAGATCTTCTTTAGCTTGTAAAGGAATAAAAGTGAAAATTGATATTATAAATATTGAATATATTAGAAATATTAAAATATTAATTTATAATAATTTTAGTTAATCATATACTATATACTATACAGTCTAATAAAAAAAATAACTCAAGCAATCTTCTTATTACTAGCAAAAATTATAAAAATTCAATTAGTATTAACTTATGAAAAACTTGATAATTCAGAAAAAAATTAACAAGATTTTGATTTAATTGGTAGATTTAAAGAAAAGAAGCCTTTAATAGAAAAAAATGAAAATGAATATAAAGAAAATAATAATATTAATCAATCACTTCTAAATATTCAAGAAAATCTAGATGAATAAATAATAATATTAGACTTATAAAGAATATTATACTGAACTTAGTAAAAAAAAATTCTTTCATTTAATATTTAAAGAATTAAAGAAAAATAAAATTACTAGTCTAAATAAATATTCTTATACTAATAATTATTTATCAACTTAATACTATAAGTATAATAAAGATAATTAGTTCTATGAATAGATAAAAATAATAAAGAAGAAAGTTCTAATAAAATAAATTTAATATCAGAATAAAGATAATAATTAAAAGAATTATTAGATAAATATCAAATTTATTTGATAAAAAATCTGAAAAAACTATAATTATTTAACATGAAATTAATATAAAAACTGAAGAACTAATAATTTTAAAACTATATTATAAATACTTACCTATTAAAAAGAATTCATAAAGAAATTAAAAGGATACTTTAACAAAATATTATTTTATTATTAAATAGCTTATAATTTGTATCTGTAGTAGTAATTAAAAAAAATGACAAATATAAATTCTATATAGACTATTATTAATTAAATAAAGTTACAAAAAAAGATCAATTTTCTTTATCTAGAATTAATAACTTACTTAATATATTTGACAAAATAAAATATTTTTTAATACTTAATTTAATTTCTAAATATTGATAAGTAAAAGTAAAATCAAAAGATAAAAAGAAGATAGCTTTTATCACTACTAATAATTTATATGAATTCAATATCATATCTTTTAAATTAAATAATATATCAGTTAGAAACTTGCTAGTAACTATATTACATAATTACAAGTATAAAATAAAGACTAAATACTATGCTAAATACTAAAAATAATATCTAAAGATAAAGTATATGTCAAGACTTAAAATGTAATACAAATAATGAAATTAATAATAATAAATAAGATTAAATAATAATAAATAAGATTAAATAATAATAAATAAAATTTGTGATAAATATACTAAAATTAGAAATTAAGAAAATAATCTGTGAAATTAAGATAATCTGTAAATTAAAAAATTAAAGAAATTAAGAAATTAAAGAATTTTATATTATTATGATAATAATACTTTTAAAAAGTATTTTACATATCTAAAATAAGTATTTGATAAGCTTAGAAAAAGTAATTTAAAATTTTAATCAAGTAAATATTAATTTAATAAAATAATATTCATCTTTCTAAAATATATTATTAATAAAGATAGCTTAAAATCTAATTTAGTTAAAATATCAGTTATAAAATAATTTTTTAGACTGATAAATTTAACTATCTTGAGAAAATTTCTTGATTTAGTTTCATATTATAGACACTTTGTGAAAAACTTTATAAAGATAACTGCATTTTTAAATTAATTAATAAAAAAGATTAATCTTTTAAATAATTTATTAAATATTAAGAAGTATTTAAAGAATTAAAAAATAAATTAATCATTATATTTATATTAATTTATTCAGATTTAAAAAATCTTTCATTCTATATATTGATATTTCTAGCTTTGAATTAAAAGTAGTTTTAATATAAAAAGATGATAAAGATATAGAATATATAATCAGTAAAAGAATAAATAATATTAAGAAAAATTATTATGCTACTGAATTAGAATATTTAGTAATAGTTTAAATAATATAATTATTTAAATTATATTTATATTCTAATATTTTTTTTATCTTGATAACTGATCATAATACTTTGAAGAGTTTATTTAATAAATTAAAAATTTCTGAAAAACTTATATACTAAATTTTGACTTTAGAGAACTATAATTTCAAGATTGAATACTATAAAAACTGAATTCACTCTAATATAGATCTCTTATCTAGATATTTTTAATTAAAATTAACTTAAATACAAAAGAAATAGAAAATATATTACAAAATTACTTAATAACTACTTGATATACTTCTATTTGACTTCTTAACTTAAATATAATAGAATTATTTAAATACTTACAACTTATTACTTACTTAAATACTTTAGTTATATCAGAAAAAATATCAGAAAAAGATTATTAAAAATTCAAAAATAAAATAAAGTTATACTTAGTAAAAAAAGAAATTTTATATAAATATAATAAGAAAGAATCAGACTAATCTCTAAAAATAATTAAAGTTAATAAAATAGAAAAAGTATTATCTAATAATCATGTAGTAATATATACTAAATATTTTGGTATTGAAATAACTTATCATAGAATTACTCAAAATTATTATTAATCTAAAATGTATTTTGATATTAAAAATTATATAAAAGTATGTGATATATATTAATATAAAGAAAAGATTAAAAGAAATAATATATTATATTTTATAGAAAGTAAAAAATCTTTTAAAAAGATAAGAATAAACCTAATTAGATTATTTATATTAATAAAAAATAATTATAAATATATAGTAGTTACTATAAATTATTATATTAAATAGATAAAAGCAAGATTAATCTTAAATAGTTTAGCAAAAATAACAGTACTATTTCTATATAAAAATATTTTTTGTAAATATAATTCTCTAAAAGAAATAATATCAGATAGAAAAATAATTTTCACTAATGAATTCATAAAAGAATTATTTGAAAAATATTAAATCAAATATTATTTATCAATACTATATCATTCTTAAATTAATAAACTTATAAAAAGATTGAACAAAATATTATATAATACTATTAAAAAATTAGTTTAACATTATGAAAAGAATAAGATATATATATATTATTAGTACTTTTCACTTATAGAATAATAAGATAAAGTTCAATAAAATTTATATCTTTCTATCTTATTTATGATAGATAAGTTATTATATTATTAGATCTTAAATTAAGATCAATTAATAATAAAAAAGATATTATTTCAAATAAATTAGTCAAAGAGCTTGTATTATTATAGATAAACTAGAATCAGACAAATTTATTACTCAATAAAATATACAAAAATATAAAAAAAAACTTATTAATAAGATAAAAATTATCAATCTTTTTTTATTAAAAATAAAATCTTAATAAAAAGAATAAAAATCCAGTATTAATATTATAAAAAATTTGCTCAGAAATGAAAAGAATCATATTATATTCATTAAATTTTTGATAAAAATACCTATAAATTAAGAATATTAGATAGTAAAATTCTTAAGAATTCTTATAATAGTAATCATCTAAAATTATATCTTAAGAATAATAGATTAAAATCTAGAATTATTATAAAAAATTAAATACTTCTAGTCCTGATAAAATTAATTTTAGTACTATTAAGTTATGACTTTTATTAATATAAAAAACTAATCAAATAAAAGTAAAACTCTATTAATTTTATAGCAAATTAAATAATTAATATATTTACTCAAAATCTTATTAGCTTATCAATAAAAAAATATTATTACTTAAATAGTTATCATTTAAAATATATTATTCATAATTAACTCTTTAAAATATTATATATTTATAACTCTAAATATTAAGATGATTCAGTTATTAATATTATTAATACCTAGAAATTAAGAAAATTATTCTAATTAAAGATTAGTTAGAATAATAATATCAAGATCATTAGTATAATTTATAAAATTATTACTGCTATTGGTATAGAAATAAAAAAAATGAATTATAATAATTATAAATTATATTTTATCAATAATGAAGAAGAAAAATTTATTATCAATTTAATAAAAAAAGATAAAAAAAAATTGCTTATTTATTATCAATTAATTTTCAAAAAGAAGAAGAAATTCTATCTTTAGATATAAGAAAAAAATGAGAAATTTCTCATTTTATTACCTATTTTAAATACTATTAGAATGTAAATAAAAAACTATATCTTCTTATATTCTTATAGAAATATATTGAATTAAAAAATAAGAAGTTTTTTTATTCTTTGCAATATTTAAAAAACCTAATATTATTTAATAAAATATATAGCTCTAGTTCTAGTAATTATAATTTAATCTCAGAAAGTATTGAAACTAATCAATATTTAGAATATGAAATTATCTAATCTAGTCAAATAACCAAGAATATAATAAAAGAAATAATAACTTATCTTTAATTTAAGAAATAAATGGAAAAAATAATAAATTTACTAATAAATATAATTAGAATATAGTTAATATCTCATAAATAATAATAATTAACAAAAATGAGAATAATAAAAATAATAATATAATATTATAATTATCTATTATTCTTTTAGACTTTCAAAATTTTAAATTTTGAAAAATAAAAAAAAATCTAATATCATTACTTACAAAACTATTACTCTTATAATTACTTAATAATATTATAATTAATTATCAATTTATATGATGTAGTAGATGTAATATAGTATATGGTATAGTTATAGTATATAATATAGTAATCACTGATTATTATTTAAATTAAATAAACAAGAAATTTATATTAATTAATTTTATTTATTATTAATTCTATTTTTAGTTTATATTATTACCTATATTTAATCTTATTCTTTTATTAATTTAGCTATATGTATCATATTTAATTATAATTTTATTAAATTAATAATTTTCTAATTAATTATTATTAATTTTCTTTTATTTTTCACTTTAACTTTGAATAACTTAATATTTCACTAATTTTAAATTCTTTATTATCATGTATTTAATATTTCTTGTGATTATTCTTTT
>CAJVPS010001405.1:0-15738 GCA_910591765.1 Ambispora leptoticha | reverse complement strand
AGTAAAATTTAAGAAATAATAATTGAAAAAAGTTATTATTAGTAAAAATTTTTTTATAAAAGATATATAATAAAAATATTACTTTTAAATAAATCTCAATATCTAATAACTTAATTAAATAAGACAGAATTAAAATTTTATTTGGAAAAAATAATTTATTAATGTTTTATTGAGATACAAATCTTTTTATACTGATCTATATTTTATTAATTAATATTAATTTTTATTTTCTAATAATTTTCTGAAATTAATTTTTTAATAATTATTAAAATAAATATATTTAAATATATTTATTTTGAAATATTAAAAGATTATTTCTTAAATTACTTTCTTAAATTATAAAAAAGTTTTTAGCCAATCAATTTCTTTCTTTTATTATTCTTGAATTTTTCTAATACTATATTCAGTAAAATAGTTTAGCATATTAATCAGAATAGAATTTTCTTTTACTATAAATTTTTCTAAAAATGATATTACAGTTAGAAATTTTACTAAAAAAAAGAAATTTTCTTTAAATAATATACTCAGAGATAATTTATATATTTTAAAATAATTTCTAGTTATTTTATTAATTAATATTAATTTTTATTTCTAATAATTTTTTAAAATTAATTTTTTAACTATTTATTAAAATAAAATATTTAAATATATTTATTTTGAAATATTAAGAGATTGTTTCTTAATTCACTTTCTTAAATTATAAAAAAATATTTAGCCAATCGATTTCTTTCTTTTTATTATTTTAATACTATATTTAGTAATATCATTTTTAAAAAAATTTCTGAATATTTATAATAAAAGAAAATTTCATTCTGAGAAATGTGCTGAACTGTTTTACTAAATATATTATTAGAATAATAAAAAAAGAAATTGATTGGTTAAAAAATTTTTATAATTTAAGAAAGCAATTTAAGAAATAATCTCTTAATATTTCAAAATAAATATATTTATTTTAATAATTAGTTAAAAAATTATTAAAAAATAAAAATTAATATTAACAATACAATCAGGAATTTTATTAAATATAGAAATCGATTCTAGAATGGTCTGTAGAATTTTAATTGATTTTTGATTGGATTCTTGATTAGTTTTTCAACTAAAAATTATAATCGTTTGTGATAACTAACTATTATACAAATTGAAAATAAAGAATTTCTAGTTTTGTAATCAATAAACATCTTTTCATAATTAAATCTTTTTAAAAAAGCAGATAATATTTAAATACAGAAATTTATATATAGAATTTATATTAAACTTAATATACCAACGTTTATATTAGAATATAATAATGTCACAACTCTTATCGAGACCAAGAGCCAGAGATCTTCTCTATATATTTATGAAACTAGTTAGTAAATACAATAAACTCAGTCTAAAATCCTGTAAAACGAAAGAATCACAAGTTTTGAGACATGCTAGTAGTTAAGATGCAGCTAAATAACTTTCATTATATTAAGATCTTTATCCTTTTGAAATTTTACTCGATCTGTAAGAGACATTATAATCAAGCTATTTTTACTAGCAGCTATTAAATGGTTCAATTCTTGCTCATAAAGATAAAAATCTTGAACTGATACTAAGTTTAAAATTAATTCAATTTTTATTTTTAATTTTAGAATTCATGAAGAGATAATTAATAATAATGAGTTAATTAATAATGATTATGAAAGAGCTGAAAGATTATTTAATGAAAGTTAAATAGAAAGTCAAGAAAATAGTGAACATATAACATATCTCACTAATAAGATTGCCAAATTATAATGAAAACAAGAAATCAAAACTAGAATTGAAAAAATAATTAATGAATATTTTGAAGAAATAGTTCAAACAAGAGATCTGTTTCAAAAGCAAATCAGAAACTCGTTGATAAAAGTTGAAAGCATTTTTATTTCTGCTTTTTATTACGTCGAAAAGCATTGTTTATATTTATTTCTTGTACACTACCAAGTTATCTCTGTCTTCTCGATATTTCACCTATCTTTTATGGCTCATAAAACGTTATAATCCCAGATCGAATTTGTTCATATATACTGTATACTTCAACTTGATAGCAGATCATTCTGGGAGAGAAAAAGTTTAGTTATATAAAAATATAATGCTTTCTTAAAAGGTCATCATTCTTTCTGCGCCGAACTAATATAAAATTTAAAAATTTACGGCTTATTTTATTTATAGAGAAAGTCAATCGGACATTTAGATACCGTAATTTGACGCATAATCACCAAGTCTGCACCATGGAAAGATATTATTAATATGTATTATATAGTAATAGAAAATTTTATATATAACAACAAGAATCTTCATTTACAAGATCATTCATAATAATTTCCTCTCCTCCATACATCAGATCTGGAAGGATCTTATCAATTTTTTAACAGGTTTAAAGTAACTGACCCGAGCTGGTTTATGTGACAGATTACAGTATATATTCTAAAAAAAGAATAATTTTAGAAAATATTCTGTTCAGCATTTCTATACTATAAAGAGAAAAATCATCAGTATCTATATTTGGTGACTGTAATTTTTTTTTAAAAAAAAAGGTTTTGCAAAATTTTACACATATATTAATTAATTATATAACTCTAACTCTAATCTTAACTCTAATCTTAATCCTAATCAAAATACTAAGAAAATAAAGAGAATTTTGAATGATTTGATATTAGATCAAAGATAGAGCAGAATTACATGATTCATCTTATATACTGTAACTCGAAAATATTGTTGTAATAAAAATTAATTTAGATATTGAGGCTTGATGAAACAGTACTTAATGCTAAAAGTTTTCATCACAAGTGTTATCATTAATAACATAGTTATCTTAATTGCGTTCACAACCCTCAGTTTTTCCGACAATTTGACATGTGATTGTTTCGTGTTTATATATCAAATTTCGCTTTTATTAACAATAAAATATAGAACTTTATCTTATATTCATATATTAAAGAAAATGGCATACATAATGAGTTTAGCATAGTGATCGTCCGAAACTAAATATTACTTTTCTGTGCATTCTGATTCTATAGAACCGAGAAACTTTGCATTGTCCAGAGCTTATGTATCTAAAGACATGCTCTTGAATAATAAAATTCAAAGTAATTAAAGAAAGAATTATCTCCTGCTTCTTGTATTATTAAACTTCGGTCTACCTATTTTACCAGAAGAAAGCCCTTGTTTGTGTATCATCTTTTGAGGGTTATATAGATAGATCCCGCCATACTGTCATTTAGAGCATAGAAATTTCCCATTTCATACTCCAAAAGACTTTTCTTGCTATTCCGGTGCACATTATTCCATTTCTTTAGAGATCAATCTTACCAGCGATCTGCACACATTATTTTTAATTCCATCACAATTCTAATAAACACTCGTTTTTGATATTGCTCAGTTATCGTTATCCCTTCTTCGAGACCCAACAGATATTATAGTCATAACATATCTTTATTGATGATTGACCAAAAATTAATAATTTAATTAATCTAGAAGAGACATCAATTAATCTACAATCAAAGTACTATTTACGGAACAAACTGTCAAAGAAATGCATACTAAAGATGAAATTACGCGAACGATCGTAGCTCCGCCATTAGACTGGTGGCACCGTTTCAAGGAAGATTTTCTAGTCCTTGCAAGTGCATGCTGTTTACGTAAACACAGAATAGACATCTCTATGACACAAATATGATAGATAGCCGAAATTCGTAACGATATTAGATGCAGCAGTGCATTCAACAAGTGCATAAAAAAATTGATATTATAACTCTATTATTTAGAATCATTTCTTGTTTTTTCAATATCTTCCTTATGCAGTATAAGTACATGTGTATTGTATCGCATTACAAATGGTAGCTTTCATTCAATATAAATACTTTGGAGTACCTGCGCAGTTATTGAGCAACCCATTCCATCCCCTATTTTCAGATCTGAAATGTTTGAGTAACACACATAAAAAAACCTTAGTGATCTTGTCATCTCGCTTTCTCCTCTTTAACGAGAGAAATAAAACGAAAAGATAATAAAGGGGTGAAATAAATAATAGGAAAGTTGAAAAGACTATTTAATGTATTGTTATAACAACTACATGTATAATGTACAATCGATCGATAACACTATTATTTTCAATTTTAATAATGATGTATGGTAAACAACTTTTGCGCGTGAGAATTAAATTTGAGTGTTAAATCTAATTTTTTTTTTGAGTAATATGATGATGAATTCTAAGTTTGAAGATCAAAATGAAGAGACTTCTAATTTTTGAATATTAGGTGGTGTAATGCTAAATGAAGTGTAATGCTAATCTCTATGTTTTTCGTAAATTTCCAATATTAGATGGTTTTTGGGAATTGGGAAAGGAGGTTTTTGGCTTTGAAAAACGGGACACAGGTTTTAGAGATACCGTAATTAAGGTTTATAATGTGTACATCTATGATAAATCTATGTATTTGTTACAGTTTCCAACCAATTAATTCATTAAATTGTTAATGATGAAGCGGCTGTGAAGTTTTGATAGTTTGTGTTTGATGATTTTATTTTGTCCACGTTTACTTTAGATTTTATTAATGAACGTTCTAGTTGATTTCTAGTGTAAAAAGATAATCGTGCAGCGTAATCCTTTCTTGCGAATTCTACCATCTCGTCGGTTGGAACAAAAAAATAGCTATCATAATCTGTATCAGGGGATGATGATTCACTATGATTGCTGCTTTTCAAATTTGATTTTGAAGAGATGGAGCTCATGATGTTGGTGTTGTTCTGAATCAGGCAAGAATTTTTAATTTTTCGACCATGTTGCAAAGACCTGACACGTCTCTTTTATATTTTTCGGATGTTTGTGTGCATGTAACGAATGCAACCTTGATTACGGATGTACATATTGTTTTGCTCGAATTCTCATATAAGGTCTTACATAATAAGAATATTTGTGCTTTATTTAGCTGCATGCGTCATTCTGCATTGATGTATGTATTATTTATTTTGATTACTCTTAAAAATAACTCACCCACAACAAACACTGGGTGGGACACTTGAATCGATTTTTTTTTGCAATTGTTCTCCACGTTCCCTTTTCGCTAGCTTACGCAATCCACCTAATAATCAATGAGAATGATAAACGAACGAAATTGATAATAGGACAAAATTGTTAAGGATCATTTTGTTGAAAAGAGAAAAAAAAATTTGTTCACACCGAAACAAATATAACTACCTGGATTTATTTCAAAGATTTCGGCGGTTGAACAGATTCTAGAACTGTTACTATCACATAGAGGGTTAGAAGTAAAATATCACCCCATTTTTGCGTGTTTATTATTTACTTCCCAAAATGGGGGTAGTCTAATTGTATCGCAATAGACAGGTGCAGAAAATCACGGTCTGATACAAATTATTATTCCCCACAACAATAGAAGATGATAGATGAATGATGTCAGAAATCCATATATAAACTCGAATGAGAAAGTGTGTTACAAGAAAGGCAAATTGCAGTACGGGTGTTTCGTAGGTTCCGTGATACAAACCAAGAAAGGAACAAAATATGCACCATGGTAACTATGTAAAGAGAAAGGTGGCGGTGCATCAATCATGTACCCAAAATTATTAAGAGGGGCCACATGTCCAATAATAAACCTTGTTTTCCGGCCGAAAACAAATAATGATGTCAAGTGATCGATAACGGATCATTAGCAAACATTTATAGTTAAACGGGTCAAAAATTTATATAAATTGTTGGAAGACCGCTCATATCTCTTCTAACTAAACATCAACAGCTATCGGCGCATTGCAACTTTCTAAGCCATCAAAATACATTGCTAAAAAAATCCATTTCGTTGCAACACAGCAAAACACGTTCGTACACACACACACACACACGCACACGCACACACACACACACATATACACACATACACACACCACGAAATTACTATCTTGCCTATTCTGCTTTAAAAATGGAAACGATTCAAACAGTAACCTCGCCAAAAAATGGTAACCGATCGGCAGTGACGAATGCACGTCAAGACTCCTACGATAAAGATGATTATAATTATACCCCAACTCC
The DNA here is from genome assembly GCA_910591765.1 of Ambispora leptoticha. Lineage (NCBI taxonomy): Eukaryota > Fungi > Glomeromycota > Glomeromycetes > Archaeosporales > Ambisporaceae > Ambispora > Ambispora leptoticha. The sequence continues at coordinate 9,689 of CAJVPS010001405.1, read as the reverse complement.
TGCAATGATCGAAGCGGCGAAACAAGATTACGCACTACGCGTTTACACTTTTACGCAAAATCAATTAAGGCGTGCCACATCTGAGAGTAGCGATATTGATATTGATAAAGATAACAATAAAAACAGCATTAAGACTAAAACTATTAATAATAATAATGATAATAACAATAACAATAATAATAATAATAATAATAACAATAACAATAATAATAATAATAACAATAATAAAGCCAAACATCGTAATAATACAAGTTGACTATATGATGGAGCAGCAATAAGTAATAGCAACAATAATAACAACAATAATAGCAACAATCATAACAACAATCATTTAAGGCGAAAATGGTGGGAATATGTGATTTCTTGTGGTCGTTTATCCGGTTATAAAATACATAACACTCATCATCATCATAGTAAATAGTAGATAGTAAATAAATATACGTATATAGTTTCTACCATATAGTTTGATACTTGGTAGCGTTAATATATTATGAATTTTGTATAATTAATTTTTATATATTTTTGTTTTTAATTTCCGATTTATAGTTAGCTTTTAATTAATCAAATTAATAAAAGTTATGCTCGCATAACTCATACAGTGTATGATCTGACACTCATTCATACTCTCTGTAATACTGCACTTGATTCCATTGACAGATATCATAATAACTGACATGAAACGAGGAATACAGTTGCATGTATTATGCGAGCACACCCTCGGGATAAGTAATTTCCATGGGTTCGTTTGTATCGAAGTCATCTTATGATTTATACGTATTCATTCTTTCATCATCGTGTCGATGTTCAACCGGAGTTTCGTAAACGATATCCGGCTGTGAACGAACGACTAATCTCAAAGATGATCAGCACAAGTTGGAAAAAAGACAACGTCATCAAATAAATGTAATAAAAAAATAGTAGAACCAATCATTGTTACGGAAGCCATATCTGATGATTTACAACGACAGAATACATGCACATGATGCAAACTCTACCAATCAATATATATAAAAAAGTAACGATATCGATAAAGATAACAATATCGATAAAGATAACAATATCGATAAGGAGCAACAGCATTAATGGTGAAATACGTGATTTCTTGTGGTCATTTATCTGGCTATAACATTCAATAGATAGCAAATAAATATACGTATATAGTCTCTACCATACGATTTTGATACTTTAATATTACAATTAATTTTCGGATTTGTAGTGTTTTCATTTAATAAAATAAATAATAAAGTTATGCCCGGATAGCTCATACTGTGTGAATGATTTGACACTCATTTTATATTCGCTGTAATTCAAAAACTGCATTCAATTACGTCATTAACTATCATGATAACTGACATGAAACGAGGAAAATAGTTGCATGTATATATGATCACACCCTCGGGATAAGCGGGATATTATATGAAGCTCTTATTTCAAAAATTTTTTTTCATGGGTGTATCGATCAGCGATTATTATTGAAACGCGATATCTATTGAAGTCAGTTCATAATTTATGCGTCATCAAATAAAAAATGTATGTAGATCAGCTCAATCTCAATCTGTACAACATCAGGGATAGAATCTATATTTCGTCATCAAAAAAGTTCTACATAGAATATCATAGAACCAATCATTGTTTAACAAACTCACGGAAACCCAAGAGTTTCCATATCCGATGGTCTACATAAAAAATGTAAACAATGACAGAATACATGACATTTATACATGCACATGATGCAAATTTGTCATCCTACCAAACAATATATAAAGATGACGCTCAATTCTCCCCCTTCCACAAGTAAAAACACACCAGATCAAAAACACAATGAAACCAATTTCTTCAAAATCAAATTTGAAAGACAACGACAGTAACAGTGATAATGAATCATCTCCTGATACAGACTATGACAGCTATTATTTTGTCCCGACTAAGGAGATGATAGAATTCGCTAGGAAAGATTATGCTACCCGTTTATATTTTTACACAAAGAATCGATTACATCAACTATTAATTAAATCACATGATCTCTGATGATGACACATGAATAAAATGTTATCGTATATTTCTTTTACACACCATTTCGATTTAGTCTCTTATCCAACTCAATAAATCTGGAGCCACTGTCAAAAACATAAAACTCTTAAAACAAACGATCAAACTAGCGGCCAGCAAAGAAAACGAGACTTCATCAGCAAAATTCGTAAATGACATAGTGAATGATAATAATGAAGTACATAGGGTGTAAATATCAATATTTCTGCGCAATGCTTTCGCAGATGCATACGGTCGCCAGGTTTCCTCTTTACCTAACCACACAAAAAGACTAACAATCATTAATGATTTAAAATTCGAAAGATTATCACGCACAATTACTGTAAATACCTACAGATAAATGCATAAAAACCTATGAAACTTCTTGGATAGCGATCAAAAGTGTTATCAAATATCGAGAACGCACCAAGTGCTATTCGTGCAGCCGAATCAAGCACGATAAAATTTAACAGAACTAAATAAGAGAATACCTATATAGACATTATGAAGATTAGTGAAAGTTCCAAAATCTAGTAAGAATAACTTGGACATACCGAAACTTCATCACCAAAAAGAAACAAAAATAAAACAGCACAAGCAGTCATATAGACAGAAATCACCACCGAAATCCAAATCATGACTAACGATTTCACTAAAAATCCCACTTCCCTATTCCGAGATTCTACGATTGTTGGTGAATATTTGAATGTCACTGAAACATCATATCGTTTTATTTTGTCCGCTATGTCGTCTAATGAAGTTTGGGAAATTGTAGTTCTGACGCTATTAATTATATGTACATAAATGAGATATTTTGTTAATAAACAAATGAAACAGCAGTTTCATCGGTCGGTTGTTATACTTGCTTATTATTATTATTATTTTTTAATTCATTTGATTGCATTTTAAAATGAAATAAGATGAAATAACATTTGTCATAGTCCGTCAATGCTTCTGACTTTATCACAAGTTGCACAGAAAATGGGTAACATTAGAATTGGTATATGTCATTACACCAAAATACAATCCCACATGATCAATGTTTCGTATACATGTACAGTACATTGTAGTATCGGTATGTATGGGTTTATTTAAACAAGTTTTTTTCTAAGATAACGTGTTACATTTTTTTATTTTCCTTTGTCACCTATAGTGATAGTATTTCAGTATCCTTTTAAAAAAAATGCTCCTGTATGTTTAAAAAAGCACATGTCTGTAAAAGGCACTTTTACCGTTATGGATCCCATGTGTAAAATTCTGCATGTCCTACATTTTTTTCCCATTACATCCAAATTTTCTTTAAAGTTAACTAGTTAAGCATAGCATATACATGTACATGCACGCCGAGATAGGAATATAAAAAATAATTTTACTTCCAAATCTCGATTAAATTAATGAATTATTCTTGGTGATTTATTTTTATGACTTTCTCAAATAGATTTGTTTGATGTGAGGCTCGTTTCTTTCTTTCTTGAATAATAGACATGTTTGGCGGTAGTAGAATTCCAAACGACGCATGTCAACCCGCAATTGGAGACAACGTAAGCGGTTTCGAGGATAAAGAACCCTGTCGTAACAATTAAACTTTATCTAGTACAAACTGTTTTGATTCAAAGAGCCTGAAACATTACTAAAATCACATTTAAAGATTCGATCTTTTAATCGGGTTTTTTGTATAAAGAATCTTGAACGAGTAATTTACTAACGTTAATTGATGCAAAAATTATAGCTTATAAAATGAGAAATATAAACATTAATATTCCTGTCATATTGATTGAAATAAATAATATATTGTTAACAGCGAGAAACTGGATTAAATTTTCCTACTAAAACTATAACCTAAGAGGTTTATTCTATAAATCGCTATACAACTATTATTTCAATATAAATATGATAAAAGAAATACTAAAATATTAAAGAAATAACGCAAATTTTATATTTAGATACGTAAAATATTACCCGTTAAAATACTAAAATTGAAAAACTTATTAATATATTTCATCATTATTTAATAGAATAAAGATGAAAGAAATATATCAGTATTCTATCATACATACTCTCAAAACGAATATGTAAATAGCTAAAATAGATTATTCTATAGAATTTAATAATGAGTTGAGTCTAAATCTAAATTAAATTAGTTAAAAGATTCGACAATTTTCAGGAGCTTAAAAAGATCATGCCCTTCTTCAAAAGCCTTTTGATAGCATTTTAAAGCCTTTTAGATTTTTTGAAATTCCTATTCCGTAATGGTAAAATTTTCCACCAGATTCTGCCGCTCTAAAATGCTTTATTATCGCCTTTGTCTGTTTCTTCTCTATAGGTCCAAGTTGAAACCAGATACATGTACATATAACAAGAATCCATTCGCATATAATATATAAATTTGCGCATTTGTAGTTTTCTTGGTTTATTAAAAAAAAAATACTTGCCCTTTTTTAATTTTAAATAAAAATTCATAAAAAATAAATATTTCTTAAATAATAAAACCATTTCTATATATTTTTTAACATTTAGGAATGAGAAAAATATAATTTAATAAAAAATCTTAGTAATATCTTTTATAAATTTTAATTCAAGTTCAAGAAATTTATAAAATTTATTTTTTCATCCTTTTGCAAAAATTCTTTTAATAAAGAAAAATATGATTTTTTTATAAAACTTTTTTATATAAAATATATGTAAAATTTTTTATATTCATCTTCTAAATTAATTTTTTTAATATAAAAAAATTAATTAAAAAATATATAAATTTTCATATCATTTAGATAATTTTTATTAAATTATAATAAATTTAAAGAATCAAGTTTTTTTCTTCCAGACTGTAGATTAATAATAATAGAGAGCAGGTTTAAATAATAACTGATAAATATATTCCACATTAATATATAAAATATGAGTTCATTAAGAAGTATAACAAGCTTAATAAGATTTACTTGTATTTTTCAATAATAATAATATTATTTATAAGATATATTCTAAATAAATTACAAATAATAATGTAAATTTATTATTATAATTATATAGTAAGATTTTGATTTATATAAGTATTTATTTTAAATTATCTAGTTTTTCATAAAAAAAAGATATTAAAATTAAATAAAAATAATAAAGTACATCTGATTATTACTTTTCTTAAAAATAATAGTTAATAAAAGCTTTAATAATAAAATACTTATAATATTAAATTGATTTACTTTAATATTCTGATAAAATAATATTTCAATAGTCTAATATTCTAATAATTTAATATTTCAATAAGTTAATATATTTAACTTCTTATTATATCCAATTTTCAAATATAAATCAGAAATTAAATTAGATTTTTGAAATTGAAAAGTTAATTTATTAGCATATTGAATTTTGATTATCAGAATATAGACTATCAGAATGTTGAGTTATCAGAAATATGAATGCTAATATGTTGGATATCCTATTAAATTACACAAAAGTCTTAATAAATAATAATAATTTATTAAAAAATCAAAACTTTGGTTTTATCTCTATAAAAAATGCATATAAATATATTAAAATACAAGATAAAATATATTGGTCTCTAAAGAATATTTTCTTAAACTGTTTCTTTTATGAATTTGCCCTGAATTTTGAATAGATATAGGTTTGTAAACAGAATATGTTTAAATAAATATAATATATTAATTAAATAACATTGACTATATTATAAAACTTAACTTAATAAAAAAATTTATTGCATTAAACCAATTTTATTAATAAAAAATTGAGGTTTTTGTCTTCAAACTATTTTTTTTAAATTTGTCATGAATACCAAAATGCTTAAGAGATTATTCTTTTTTGATATTGTACATAAGTTTGCATATCTAACAATAATTGCTCGAAAAACCCATTTTAAAAATAAATTTATCGTTAGTTTGGTATTGTTAATTATTAACACGTTCAATATTATCAGAATTAATTACACATTTCCGATGGTAGCAAACCATTATTATTATAATTATAATTATTAGGATACAAATTTGATTTGCTTGTGGTGGTGGTGACAATGATGATAAGTTAATGAAATTTGAAAAGTGTGATAAATGTGTTGTGATTGTAAAGTAGTAGCTATGATAGGTACGTCATCAAAATCTGATATTGATGTTGATTTAAAATTCATAAGATTATTAGAGTTATTTAAACTAATTTGTCTGTTTTCTAATTGTTTCTTTTCTCTTAATGCACTAGTTCTTGACAAGAATATAATTTACTTGTCGTGCTATTCCTTAATGTACATTTTATTTCGGCCGACTCTTTTTTCCATGCACGGGAAGCAATAGCGGAAACCTTATTTAATTTAAGAAGATGTCCACTCATGAAGCTCTTTTTAAAATGCGCGACGATAAAAGATGAAACAGTTTGGGGATTTTGTCGGGAATTTTTCCATTTTAAGAGCAATTACTTTTTTTGGAACTTTAATTTTTATTTCTTCGAATTTTTTTCATAAGCAATATTGACAACAACAAGACAACAGTAACAAGAACTTTTATGAATCAGGAGACAGCAGTTATAGTTATTTAATATATATGTACATGTTTTTTCTGCTCTGCTGGCTGATTAATTTTTTTGGGAGAATATAGTGATATGTGTACAGTAACATCTTTTCACGTGATAGACATAATCAAAAAAAGAAAATTTATAAGAATTGCTACAACGATAACACGCCATTGTGTATGTAATATAGCTGCGCTAAAGTTTTATTTATTCCAAGCTCCATAATAAGAAAATTCACAAGTGTAAATCTAAAAATTATTTACGGCGGACACCAAGCACAAAAGTTAACATCTAATACTGCACGTGTACATGTAGTTGCATCCGTATCTATTATTGTGGCGACGTACATTTTCTATTACGAAAACAGCGATGCTTTTCCGTGGAAATTAAACTGTGAAGTTTTTGAATTCGGGTTAATACGCGCAAATTCTAAAAAAGTCTATAGATTTACTCGTCGTGATTACTTTGAATTCATTACCATTAGTGAATTCCAATCACGCTTTTTTTAAAAAGAAATTGTTTTAAATTCACATTGAAACCAGCAGGTTAACTAAATCAAACAAATCAATCCGAGATGAATTTGAAACATGAAACTATATTATATGATGAAAAATTGGATTGATATTATTTATAAATTATTAAATTCAGATGTTTTTATAAATTTGACTTCTATTCAAATTAATTTTAAATTATATTGTTGTAAGGAATTATATAATGTTATTAAGAGTTTTTTATAAATGATATTTTTTATAAGTTAGTGATTTATTTTACAGAAAAATAAAGATAAATTTTATTATTCAATTTTATATTATAAAAAGAACTATATTATATTTTATTCTTTGAAAAAATTTTCTTTATGAAATATTGAATTCATAATTTTTATATTAATATAATTTCTATTTAAATTATTATATTACATTTCTTTTAAAATATAATAGCATTTATCACAAAATCTTTATTAAATATTTATAAATCATAGTGATTTTTTTTCATATTCTATTATTTTTTATACAAATATAAAATAAATTCAAATCTAGTTATTTTTTTGAAGAAACTATATTAACTTATATAATTTATATTATAAGAAACTATTAATAAAGTATCAATAAAATTTAGCTTATATTCTATAGGTATATAATAATATTTTATTTATATCAATAAATATAGCATATTAGTATTTTTATTTTATGTAAAACTCATAAAAAAGCTATTTATAAAGTTTATATTTATATGAGATATTATATTAATTTTATAAAAGTTGTTATTATTTGTTTATGATTAAATACTTATGATTTTATTATTTGAATAATATTCAGATTGAGATAAAAATACAGAATAGAAGTGACTTATTTATATAAAACAAAATGAATATAAAATGCAAATAAATTAATAATTTAAATTATATATAAGTTGAATATAATTAATTAACTTAATTTGCATTTTGAAAGGATAATGAATTATAATTCAATAAATTAATAATAATTATAATAATAATAGATAAGAATAAATAAAAATATAAAAATAAATTAATAATTAGAAAATATATAATAATTATTTGTATAATAATATAAATTAATGAATATATAATAATTATCTATATTTTCAAAGTGAAATTGTTCTTTAAAATATAATATAAATAATGTAAAATAAAGATCTAATTTAAATAAATATAATTTAATTAAAAATATTATATATTATAAACTCTATAATAAGTATTTTTAAACTCAAAATAATTTTATTTAAAAGCTCAAATTTAATTTAAATAATTAAATTTTACTTATTTTATAATTATTTATAAATTTTTGCTTAAATAATTTTTTTTATTTATCTTTTTTATAATAAATCATATTTATTTATAATAATTATAATTAAATCTTTTTATAAATATATTATATTTTTTATAATAAATATTTTTAATTTTTTAATTATTAATTAATTATATTAAAAAAAATCTTTTTATAGTTATTTATCTAATTTTGCTTTTTTTAAGTATTTAATAATAATTATAAATAATATAATATTATTTATTAATTAAAAAATTTGTTATCTTTATTATAAATAAAGTTTTATTTTAATATTTTGATATATATTTTTTATTTAAAATAATAATAAAAAAAATCAAAATTAATATTTTTCAATTAATAATTTAAATATTTATATTTATATTTTTTTATTTTATTTATTTATTTTATTTTTTAAAACTTTATTATATTAATATAATATCTAGAAATATAAATACTAAAAAGTTTTTAATTAAATTAATATAATTTTATTTATTATTATAAATATTTTAATTTAATTTTTAATTACTTATTTATTTCTTAAATAATTAGATTTAAAAATTTAATTTATCTTTTAAATTATTAAATTATATCAAATTTAGTAAGTAAATTTATTGATTAAATTATTTATAAATAATATTTAATTTTATTTAATTGAAATTAAATTTTTTTTAACTTATATATTATATAATAAATTTTTTTATTTTTTTAATTATAATAAAAAATTTTTTATTTTAAAAATTATTATTATTATTTTTAATAAACTTAAGCTTAGCTTTCTTTATATCTTAATATAATATTATAATTTTATTATAAAAATAATATTTATTATATTATTTTTATAAATTTATTAATAAAATTTTAAATTTAATTAATAATAAAGAAATTTTTTCTTTAAAAATATAAAAAATTTAAAAATTAAAATTTTTTTAATAAAATTAATATAAAATAAATAATATATTTTTAGTAAATTATAATTAAATTATAAATTTAAATTATATTAATTAAGTATATTTAATATTTATTTTAATTTAAAATAATAAAGATTTAATTAAATAAATATATAAAAATTATTTAAAAAAATTTTAACAAGCAAATTTATTTGCTAAATAATTTAAAAGATAAATTAAATTTTAAGAATAAAATTTATTTTATAAAATAATATATTATAATATTTATATTACTATGTAGCAATTTTGATTGGATTATCTTTCTTTAGATTTCTTTTAGTTTAGATCTTCATTTTGCGCTATCTGTATAATAGATTAGTTTTGTATTATATTTTAAGAAGATCATTTTCATTCTGGATACACAGATGATCATTATGTATTAAATACTTCTAGATTTAGCACACAGTTACTCAGATGATCA
>CAJVPS010001404.1:0-15743 GCA_910591765.1 Ambispora leptoticha | reverse complement strand
GGGAGGTTGAGAAGATTTCTTTTTAGATTTTCTGTTTTGAACAAGTTGAAAGTCTAGTTCATCATTAGATGAGATTGTCATTTCTACTATTTCTTCCTGGATAGTGGTGAGTTGATTAGAGCCATCCTGGGAAGAAAAAGTAGTGTGTGTAGGGTTGGTTGAAGGTTGTTGTGGGGAAGAGAGGTTGGTGTCAATGTTAGGAGAATTCTTGGGAAGAATGACAGTTTCTGCAGTCGACATATCTGGGGGCTGAGATTGTTGAATTTGTAAGGTGGCATTATTCCAAGGCCGTTTGACAGGAAGTTGTTATTTGTGAGAGTTGTTGGGGGATTTGGAGAGGTTGAAATCAGAATTTCCAACAGAGATGTTGGCATTTTGAAGATTCTTACAGTCACTTCTTTTGTGACCTGATTTGCCACAGAAAGTACAGAAAGGAGGAGCAGCTTTCCAGATTACGAAGATATTGGAGGACTTGATTTTGATAGATTTAGAGATCTTGATACAGAAGATAAGTTGATCTTCTTGAGTTATAGTGTCAAAGGTAACCGACCACTTATCTGAACAGAGAGAAGTGCCTTCCCAGAGTTTGGATTTGATAATGGCTACTTTTCCTATTTTATCGAAGGTTTCTTTGATAGTAGAGGTAATTTCATCACTTTAGGTGAGAAGAACCCCAGAAAGAGTGATAGAGAAGAAAGTTTTTTGGTTAGAGAAAGCTCTTTGAGCTTTCAGGTTTTTGCCAGCTATAACGAGAATTTTATCTTCCCATTTCAGTTGAGATTCTTCAGAAGCAAAAGTAACTTCTAGATAAGTACATTTGCCATGAATATATTTTAGCTTGATACCAAATGTGTCAGTACCAAATTGAAGATGAGAAGAGGAAATAAGTTGGTTGTCTGGGATGAGTTGAAATTACGAAATATCATATATGAGAGGGAAGTTACTATCTGTTTGAAGAAAGATACCATAGTCTTTTGCGATATTGTAAGTTGGTTTGCCCAAGGTATATCTAGTAGCGTTAGCATAGGAAGAAGATTTCTTTTATGAGAGTTTTTCTTTTGGATTTGTGGAAGACTTGGAGTTATCCGAAGAGATTTCCTGATTAGATTAGAGGGCTGTGTAATGTGGGATCTCCTAATGTGATAGCGATCAATCATGTTGTTGGATTCTAGATTAGGTGAGTTATTGAAGTTTCCATTATCATAATTATACATGTGAAAGGGAGAGTAATGAGGATAAGATAGAAAATTATTATACATGACAGGTGAAAAAGAGATTGGGGAATAGTAAGAGGTATGACAAGATGTATTTAGATTTTGATGTGGGAGAGAAAGCCATTCATCATGACCGGATGGGATGCCAGATTCCGTAGCGAAGGAAATTTTTTGCTTGTTTTTTTCTTTAGTTTGCCTGGTAAAAGAATGTTCAGAGTTGCTATCCTGGCTTTCTTTATCCGGGGTAAATGCCCGGATACATTTGGAAACAAGACCAGGAGAAATTTCATTAAATTCTTGCTGAGAAGGAATACAGTTTTGAGTTTCAATATTTTGTGAGATGTTGTTTGAAATACCTGTGAGGTGTATGGGTGAAAGAGATGACATTTTTTTTTCCAAAACCATTACGATAACACCAACCAAGATTACATTGTCCTGATGCATCTCCACCCTCTGCTGATTTCAAGTACCACTCAAATGCTTTTTTCTCATCTTTTTGTGTTCTGAATCCATTTCGATAACACCAACCAAGCTTATTTTGTCCTGCTGCATTTCTACCCTCTGCTGATTTCAAGTACCACTCAAATGCTTTTTTCTCATCTTTTTGTGTTCCAATTCCATTTTGATAACACCAACCAAGATTACATTGTCCTCCAGTATTTCCATCCTCTGCTGATTTCAAGTACCACTCAAATGCTTTTTTCTCATCTTTTTGTGTTCCAATTCCATTTTGATAATAAAAACCAAGATTAAATTGTCCTGTTTCATTTCCACCCTCTGCTGATTTCAAGTACCAATCAAATGCTTTTTTTTCATCTTTTTGTGTTCCGATTCTATTATAATAGCAAACACCAAGATTATTTTGTCCTGATGCATCTCCACCCTCTGCTGATTTCGAGTACCACTCAAATGCTTTTTTCTCATCTTTTTGTGTTCCGATTCCATAATCATAGCAAACACCAAGATTATATTGTCCTGCTGCATTTCCACCTTCTGCTGATTTTAAGTACCACTCAAATGCTTTTTTCTTATCTTTTTGTGTTCCGATTCCATTATCATAGGTATATCCAAGCAAGAATTGAGCTGAAGAATTATTATTATCTGATAGCTCTACATAAATGCTAAATGCTAGTTCAACGCTTTTTTCGACTATGAATCCAGTTTGAGAAAGAAACCCTAAAAGTAGCTTATATCGAACATTGGTTTCCAAATAATTATAAATCTCAAGCGAATTCTGACTATGTGTGTCATAATACAATTGTAGTTCGGCGCCTATTGCATTCAAAGCTTTACCTTTGGCGAGTAAATTATTTAATAAAGTTTCTAATTCGTCAATAATTTTAAAATCCTGCTCATCATTTGAAGTTTCTAATTTTGAAATTTTCAATTCTGATTCGTTTTCATCTTCGGAAAAATTAATATCTGGAGCTAAATGAAGCGAAGCAGCTATCCATTTTATTTCTTCAAGTTGCTTGTTTATTTCGTTGATGTCTGGGCGATTTGTTGGTACATCATCCCAGCATGCCTGATAAAGGCTAACATATTTATCTGGCGTTCCGAAAATTCTGTTTTCTTTTTCTGGCGAAGTACATAAAGCATAACCGCATGGGTTATTAGCAGGAGTACGACCGCTGGAAATAACCCAAAATAATACTCCAATGCTAAAAATATCTGACTTTTCATTTCGTTTAAAATTTTCCATATCTCTTAGGAAGGCGGGATCAATATAACTTATCACACCTAAACCAGTTTTCGAGTTAGACTGATCATTTGAAAGTTTTGAATAACCTAAGTCTGAAATTTTGAGTTTTCCATTATGAACGAGTATATTTTTATGATTCTTTTATATTAACAAACGGTTTAAATTAATGTTTATGGAATCAAATTCAATATTATAAAAAAAAGATATAAGCTTTCTTACCAAATCCCGATGAATAATACCTTCATCATGTATACATTTTACTCCTCTAGCGAGTTGTTTTGCCAAATTCAATTTATCATTGCCACTCAAGTTGTTAAAATTATTATCCAAATATTCTTCGAGGGTTCCATCGTTAGCATATTTCATAACAAGCATGTACTTCTCGGAGATCGGATCTAAAGAATATTTTATTTGTGACATTATTAATGAAATTATTCAGAGAAGGTTAATTAATATATTATTTACCTTGAGTAATTCCATAAAAGCGAATAATGTTTTTATGATGAGCAAGTTTAATAAGGACTTTCAACTATAGAATGGAATGAAAGCATGTTCCATTAGTCTCGAATTTAGATGTTTCAATTCTCAAATAAAGCGATACCTCTTTAATAAATTGCTTATTTATTTCTTCATTATGTATTTTATTTTTTATATACAGGCATTTTAAGGCAACAGTTAAATATCCATCTGTCAACTCGGCTTTATATACTTCACCAAACGCTCCATTTCCGATTACTTTTTTATCGAAAAATTTATTGAAATCAAAAAATTTTATTTGTCCTTCTGCTTTAGCCTATTCCAACCAACCGATTGCTGATGACATTTTTAAATGCTTCGTTGGGGTTGTTTGTGGTGTTTAAATACATGTAGTGTTATTGTTATGTGTAACATGCAACTTTGTGGGAGCGTGTGCTGAAAATAACGACATGCATTAGATAACGTGTATTACCATTACGTTTAAACGCATTTATATACTGAATTCGTATACATGTACTCATCAAATATCACATACGAATTTATGAAATTGAATGGATAAAGATAATACATGTACAGTACATGTAAAAGAATGTCTATTCGAAAAGAGAAATTTGTGCATCATGACTTCAGTTTGGTAAAACCAGTAAATGAATGAAATTAAAAAGAAACATTGAACTACAACGTTATAATCGTCAAAAAAAATGAGCATCGTTGCAAACCATGACGACGACGATTACGATCCTCCAATAATGTAAATGAGTAAATATTTCCGGCATCTTATTAAATCAACAATAATCACGCACGTCACGATTATAAAAAGTACAGAAATAAATTGATAAATCATACTGGTGAAAATGGCTATTCGACTAACTTTCACCGCTATTGATTATCCTCACGGTACTGGCTCAGAGTATCGAAAAAAATTCATTACGTATTAATCAGGTTTGAGTATTCATAACTGGAATTTTTAATTATTTCTTAATATCTTAAAAACGGAAACTAAGAGCGAAATCAAATATATAATAATTATTAAATAGTTGGGCATAATAAAACTATTTTTCAATCGGGCATAGTAACTTATCATATGTTTAATTTGTGCATTTTTTTAGAAAAAAATATAATATACTCACAAAGAATACGGGGGGAAAATGTGGTATTCGATCATGAATTTGAAGTGCAACTACTGAACAAAATAAAAATATTTTATTAATTAAAATATTATTTTTCTATTTAAAAAAAAGTATATCTTATTTTGTAATTTTATTCCTCATAACACAAGCAATCCCGTAAGAAACTAATTTTTATTTTTTATTTTAATCTTTATTTTTATGAATAATTTTTTTCTTTTTGGACTTCAAATTTAGAAGTGGAAGTCATATACTGATGCAGCAGATATTTATAATTGGGATGGTTTGGTTTTTGATTATGTGAGATTGTGAGTGGTGCGGAGTTCTGTTATTGAAGTTCATGTTTTGATTGCTGTGATTCACATGCTTGATAATTTAAAAGAATTGAAAAATATTGAGAAGAAATTTCATGACAATAAAATAAAAATAAGAATCCAGTAAAAAAATCATTGAATAGCACATTTTCCCCCGCATTCTTTGACAATACCTAATATTAAATTGTAAATAAATTATTTTTTATAAGTTTAATTTTTTTTAAGATTTAGGTGCTATTCTCATTATCCTCGTCCTCATCAGTACCTTGCTTATCATCCAGGTTCGAGCTGCTAAATCTCTTAATTGTTTCCAAGCTTCTTGGATTATTGATGAATTTTCTGAGGTTATCAATTCTAATATCTGAATCTAACTTATCAGAACTTAGCGAGTGAAAACCTTTTAATTCTACTAATGGATAAAGTTAGTTTCATAATGGAGAATGAATCAATTTTTAGAAGAAAGGATAGCAAAATTCCTGCCTTATCTTTTTGATTTAAAAGATGAGAAGTTTACTTCAGTATTTATTTTATTATCACAATCATTATTTGTTTCATTCTCAAAGATGTTATCCACTTTCTCATCATTCTCTTGCTCTTGCCTGTTATTTTCTAATCTATCAGATATGAACTATATAATAATACACATGTCAGTACATACATTCTCCAATATATATAGCAATACATATTCACTGGAGGATGAAGAATATATATTGTTATATATATGTTATTTGTGTGTTGTTCTGTACATTTAATATTTATTAACCTCTTTTCTAAAATAGATTCAATATTAATAATTATTTATATAGAATGTATTGTATTTTCTTTTTATTAAAGAATTATGAAGAATAATCTGATAATTATTAAGCAAGAAAGTATTTGAAATTGTTTTCATTTATATATTATCTGGTTTATATATTTTTATTTTATTTTTTTGAAGAGAAAGATAAGACATATATAACTTTTTCATTTTTTTTAAAAGATAATTAAGATATGACATATATTATTTAAAAAAGATAATATAACTTTTTATTTTCTCTTCTCTTTTGAAAAGGATAGGATATGACTTTAGAAAAGAAAAAAAAAACTTTATTATTAAAACCTGTTTCATACTAAAAAATAAATATATTAATGTGTTGATAAAAAATTACAGAAACCACTTATTATATATGTGGTTATTATTTTTTATATCTGTTATTTCTTGTATTTACCTTATGAGAAAAGTCCTCCAAAATTTTATCGGAACGGAATTGATACTTAATACCTGAAACCATAAGGAATTGTTTCGGAACCAAGAAGGAATTGATACTGACTGTGATTTTGGACATTTAGATTTTTTTTAAAAAGAGGGAATTATTACGGAACCGATACCAAAATACGGAATTCTTTTGGAATTTTAAGACTAATATTTTATGGAACCAGTAAATTTTTGGAATGCGTACTGGAATTTATACTCAATACGAATCGATTCGTAATGTAATACGAGAATTTATACTCAATACGAATCGATTCGTAATGTAATGCGGAATTTTACGCAATTTTTATAGAACTAAAACTAATGCCAAACATAATCATAATGTAAAAGGAGTTTTCATAGAATCTATTACTGGATATATGATTGATTCTGACATTATGACATAATATATCTGGAATACAAAGATGGAACTTAATTCTCAGAATCCATAATAAATGAGGCAAATTATAATAATTTACAGATTAATGGTGGAAATTAAGATCAATGGTGGAAAATACTACTTTTGATTATATCATTTTTTATTCATGATAAATTTTTTTATGTCTGTCAAATAAATAAATTACATCATTTATACCTTATCAACTTTTACTGAGTTTCACATTGGGCATAAATAATTCAATCAGAATATGGTTAGTAACAATTTATATTGGAATGTAGAATCACGTTAAGTAAATTATTATGCTAATCATTTTCTGTATGAAAAATTATTACACCTGTCATAAATGCATTTTTGTATTTCCAAAACAATTTGATAAATTTATAAATAGATTGAAAATTTTGAAAAAGATGATTTTTATTTTTATTCTTTCAAAATTCTTTCAAAATTATCTGTTGAGATTCAAACTATTAGGTTCAACCATATCTCTTTCTGATATCAAAACAAATGTTAGTTCACCACAGACTTCTGCTTTAAGCGCACACTCTCAAAATACTTTGATACAAAAACCAAAACATGAAAATGGTTGACAAAGATCAATATCATACAATATATTAATATTGACTGAAAAATTGTTCTTGTGCTAAAAGATCGTGTTCAAGAAGACTGACACGATAATACCTGAATTTTCCATCGACTAATAGATAGTATGACAAAATCGTGTTAATGTTTGTATTAAAGCTAAAGGAGGTCCGACAAAGTATTAATTTTTGTTTGCCATAGCCTTAACCCTGTTCCCACATGGGTAAGTTATATGGAATGTTTAGTTTAGCTAAACGCATCTTGGATTGATGAGATAAATTTCATAATAACGTAAAATTTTCACTTTACGTTTTTTATATATTTTTTGAATTAGTAATTCATTTCACTTGAAATTTTAAAATAATGTCGTCATTATTATAATCGAGATTGTCAAGGTTTTATGCGATTATATAAAAGTAATTTTTTGACATAAAAAATTATCAATAACAATATAAAATATTTTTCTGACAATTTAAAATTAATTGATACTTTAATTTGAATTATAATGCTTGATATTCTGAAAATTATATGATCGTTTCAATTTGTCTCTGTTCCCGACCATTCGTTTTGGTGATGTTTTATTTATCGTTATGGCTTAATTTAATACTTTTTCTGTCGATTTTAATAAAAAGTATAATCAAACTCCCAAATATCACGTTTATCTTTCGTTTGCAATGGACGAAGATTTTGAGTTTGTTCAATTTGAAAGACAAGAAAGAACTGAGTCAATGAATCAATAAGTCAAATCTCAGTGACAATTATTGAATCTGATACAAATTCGATTAAACCAAGCAGTTCAACCGTCTGGCTATATTTTATAAAAACGCCTATGGGAACGCAATGCAAAATGTGTCATCAGCTATATAAATTATCTACCGGTATTTCAACTCTTCAAAGTCATCTTAGAAGACATAAATTTATGACACCAACAAATAAAAATAAAGCAATCTCAGCATTCAAAAATCGAATCCTTTTGATTATCTGAATAAATGGAACATAAGCTTTTAATCACCTGGATAATTTGCGAGCTTCAACCATTCATTGTGGAAAACATAATATTTTCGTAGAATATTATTTTAATTTTTTTGCCCTCGTTATAAAATTCATAATCGACAAGAAGTCAAAGATATGATTATGCTAAAATTAGTATGATTTGCAAATATACCTAGAAAAAGAATCAATAGAGAAGCTTTTCTAGGAACTACATAGATTTTTCATGGAATCTTCGCAGCTTTCTTTTGGACATTATACCTTTTAAAATTAGTCTACAAGAGTTAATTATAGCTAATACAATTATAAATATATTGCAAGAACATAAATTATTAGAAAAAAACCTTAGCAATAACAAACTGATAACGCATCAGTAATGATTGAGAAAATGCAAAACAAATTAAAGATGATATATCGCAATTGACTTTTGCTCATTATTGTTGTGAAGCTCATATTATAAATATCAGCGTTCAATAAGGCTTGAAATTGGCAGATGAAACAGTTGAAAAAATTCGAATACAATGGAAGATATCAAAAATTCAGTCAAAAAATCTGATAGGTTACATTAATATTGGGGCTGCTTATCTTAAACCCAGTTTTGTATATAAAGCGTGATGGAATTCAACTTATTACATGCTGCAGTATTGTCACTTCTTGTTAAAGAATATAAATCAATTCAAACAAATTATCCAAATGAAAATAATTAAAGTAACTTTTATTTGTTGTTAAAGAATAATTGTTCATAATATTTCTTAATTTACTATTTTATTCAGGGTATGGTTACGACTGCTACATCATATTCAAGTTTAGCTTTATATTTGAAGGAACTCAAGCATATTTAAATAATTTAATTGAACAAGAATGAATTTATCCAAAGTGAATTTGTATCATCAATTAAAAAATCGAGAAATATTGATTAATATCGAATAAATCCTCACTATTTTGGATCCTAGAACAAAATTATCAATTTTTCTGACAACAAAGTTAATCAGGCAGTTGCTCAAATGGCATATATATAATATTTGTCAAACAAAACTTTCAAATATCAACAATTCTTCTCAATCTTCAACTCATCATCTTTTTGCCCAATTTCAACGTAATAATTTACAATCGATGAGTATAATTCAACAAATATCACAACCATATTTCAGAATACCTGAATTGAATTGATGAAAATATTACTCCATTAAATTGGTGGTCAACGCATGGAAAAAAGAATTTCCAATATTAAGTGCTACTGCTCGTGATTAACTATGTATACAAGCAACAAATGTTGCCTCTGAACGAGCTTTTTTAGTTGCTGACAATACACTTACTCGTACTAAAAATCAGGTTGTTACCTGAAACTGCAAGAGCTATTCTTATGTTAAAAGTTGGATCGAAAATGTATTGATGAAAATAGGATATTTTATAGTTAATATGATATTTATGTTTTATTCTTCAACATCAATTAGATCTTTTTAATAGCATTTATAGTTCAACTCCAATAAAACGAAATATATAGTATGCGTAAATATATCGATATTGTGTGATATCGTTGAATTTTAATCATGCAATGAGATTTAATTTTGAGTTAGTTACACATAAACCGATTATGCATGAACCACCACATCACTAATTATGATTGAAGAAATCATTTGTTTTTTGTGTTATTGTATTTTAAAAAGGTTCCACGATATTCTAGAACCAATTCAAAATGACGTCCCTATCCGCGCCACACAAGGCTTAGTTCAATCGAGGAGGCTTTTAAAATGTGTCACAAAAAACAATCAAAAAATTTAAAACTAGATAAATTTTGTCCAATTTCTCAGGCTTTCACGGTATTATGGCAGAACCAAAAAAAATCAAATTTTTGAGGTTTATTTTCTCTGCAATTAGCTATTTTTGTTTACTTAGTTATATCTGTTGGAAGATCATCAAATTATGCGAGGGAGAAATAATCCTAACTTATACTAGAAAAACAAACACAAATATACAAGCACCATGTAAAGAAAAAAGCTAAAGTACACTTTTAAGCAATGAAAAGACAAATGATACTAAGATACTTTTGATGATTTCGTAGATTTAAACTTTACTTTTCATGAGTCATACCAGATTAATTGTGCATTCATTTTTAGTGGTGAGTGTGCAAAAAACTGATAGGTTTTCAAGATATCGGTATTAACTGACCCTCCTTATATCCAATTTTTTCAGCTCCTGAAAAAATTTTTATACTTGATATCCCTACTGATGGCACTCCAGATTGTGAAAACAGAATATCACAACATCGAATCGGATCAGATTACATTTATGTAATTTTTAATTCAACAGATTTATTTTTTAATCGCACAATTAGTTCCGGATTGGATTTGATTACTTTCACTTTCTGTGAAAATCACGAAAACTGGCCAAAGGAAAGAATGTCTGTACTACCCGCCTATAAAGGTAATTTGATTTTAGCGTTAGTCACTGATTTATGCATTATCTATTAACTAAATAAGACCCTTTCTAGTCAATACAAACGGATCGCAAGCCGCAGCAATATTTTTATCTGGTGTTAACGATAATAATCAAAATTTATTTGCACATGGCCAAGTGCGTTTCTTATATATGTTTTATTCACGCATCACTAATTGTTGACGTTATTTTTTACACATCATACAGTATAACGTTCTCAAATTTACACCAATTATACGCAAAATACTTAATACCGATAATGCAATAAACATATTTATAGGATTTCCAAAATATTACGAAATTCCGTATGTTAATTCCGAGATACGTAAGTCTTAAAAAATTTCTATTTTCAATCTATTTTAAAATATTCATCTTTTTATTTAGAAACTATCGCGAAAAGTCGTAATCCGCTTCTTAAAAATTGCACTGTGCTTGAAATACGTCCAAAATCTTTTATCGTTGAAATAGAGACGGAAGTCTTGTAGGTGTAATAAACGAACCACTTTACATTCGTATTTTTTGGTGATTTTTTCGTTTGTAATTTCCTATTCATTATTTATAGTTCGCTTTTTATTCAAACAGCACTTTAACAGTTACTGACATCATCAGTGCTTTCGGCGGATTTAATAATTCTATCAAAGCATTCTATGTCATATTATTTGGTAGATTGCAATGCCCGATTTATTTCTCATTTATATACAATTTATTAACATATTTCTAATTAAGGCGCGGGTCTCATAAGCCCATGGGGTTGCATTCAATCCTTTCCAGGAGTCAAGAAAAACGTCAAAAAAGAATTCCGCAAAGACCTGGTTCGAATTTTTCCAAAAGATGACGAAAAAACCCTGAAGGAAGATTATCTGAAACAGGGTTTATATTATCTAAAAGAAGATGATGAAAAATTAAAAGAATTAGAGAAAAGACATGAAGAATTGGAACTATTCCTTAAAGAGTATGTAGTAGATATTGATAAGTTACTTGAATAAAACAAAATTGAAAAAATCTGGGATTGGATTAAATCCGATCCCTAATAATCAGTTTGTCAATGACAATAGCATTTTGGTAAATTAAAGAGGGAATTAATATTCATGAGATTATTAATATTAGAATATTGTTACGCATACAAATCCAATCTTGTTTTAAAAAAGTTAACAATGTCGAATCTTTTATTTTTACAGAAAGTGGATTTTGAGACAATTATGAAATACCCTTCTGGCCTGGTTGGAAGAACCATTGAAAGAGTGGGATCATAGATTTAAACGATTTAGTGGAACTCACATAAAATTATAAGAGAGCATTTTCTAAAATGAAAATATATAAATTCTTGGTGTGCTGCAAGCATACATGTATTCCATTTATGTCAAAATAAAAAGATCTACAGTAACGAAGTTCGGAATCTATTAACGTTAACAGTACAGTTACAGAAAACAACAGTCATGAGTTTTGTTTTGGTTTGATTAACATGATAACAAAAAGGAAAATGCTTGTACATGTAAAAATGTGCACATGTGCGGTTTCTGTGACAATTAATGCGCGAGGATTATCACCCCAAATCCTCAATTTTTTAATTTGTATAATTATTTTTAAGTATATCATGAATATAATACGGACCTTTCCATTGCTCTTCAAGTTTCTTCTTATCATGTAAGTATGTTTTAATAGTAGAACTAGGTCTCCAACTTTGAATGGCTTTAACTTTTTATCATGTCACTGTTTTTGTTGGTTTTGAGATTTGGTTTCATTATCTTTTGTTTTTGTCTGTCTTGTTTTATGATTTTGGACTTAGTATTCAAGCAGATATAGAAAAAACTAACTAAGTAATTTGTGGAGTATTTCCCTATATGAGTCCAGAAATGCTAAATTGAAGCCTACCGCTGCAGATATTTATAGTTGTATACGAAATTATAACAAGTGAACGACCATTTGGTGAGCGAAGTCATTGTCCTGTATATGACATCTATAAAGGAATATGATCTATGATTCCAAATGCTATTCCGGATTATATAAATTTATTATAGAAAAATGTTGGATCATATTCCAGAAAACAGACCAACTGCTGAGGAATTTTGGGGCTTTATTGAGCCTATTTCCAATCCAACCAACATCTTTAACAAATGGAACTGAATTCTTCGCATTTTCATTATTACAGCTATTTAGAAAATCTTAAAGCAGATGAAGAAACTAAAGAGCTTCTTAAATTAGAACAGCAGAAATAGGAAGGTCTTGATGAGATAGAACAAAAATGCTTTTCTATACAAAAACAACAAATTCACCCAAATGCAGTTTACACCAGTCGAATCTTTACTTTAAGATCAATTCAACTCTAAATGATACAGGAAGCGAGCATGCTTATTGTTATATTTAAACTAAATAAATTTCAGATTAATTTTAAATATATTTAGTTTCCACAAATGTAGTTAATTTGTTCCAATGAAAGATAAATTTACATTTGATATTTTTTTATCAATTATTTATATTAATTTTTTAATAAAGTCAGATTTCGATATCAGTATACCTCACGAAATTGAGGATAATGAGGACTTGTAAGAAAATCGAAGAATTGATGATGAAACACCAAAGCAAAAAAAAGAAAGTCTATTAAATAGCTTTAGAGCAATATTCTGTTCATCAAAAGAAAATTTGTTAGCTGTTTTTACTTTAATATTATAATTTGTTAATTATGCTTTTGTTTACCAACATATTAACTGACATCGTAAATGTATTAATAAATATCGTTGCATTAAAAATAATGTCCTGTCATAAGGATATAATGTAAAGATTATTAATGCACGAACATGTTTAATACATGTATTATGTAATACGTCTAAATGTATTTATCAATTAAAATACACTTTATAATTTAATTCGACTAATAGCATTTAGATAAGGCTTTTATATTAACGTTAATATACCATGTTCATGACATTGATTAAAACAACAAGTCCACTCAAATGCAGTATGTGCAGGTATTACCGAAGTCATGTGTCGTTCTAAAACACGTGAACCATGTACATGTACATGTACATGTTTCCATTGGAGCAATCACTTTCTATTTGGCAATTCCCGTAAGTCTGATATTTAGACTATTTTTTCTCATTTCACATTCAAGTCATGGAAAAACAGTTAACAGTTCCGAATAACCTTATGAAATAAAACTAATCAAGGCATAGAATTAAAAATATCTTGAATTTAAAGGGAATTATTTTGAGAGAATTCTGTAGAAAATTTTAGAATTCATATACAGGTCTACAACATTGATATTCTACATAAACGAGCCATCATTTTGTACCGCTTCTGTATCTTCGACTAGCCGTATTAATTACCACCACAAAATAAATCGACAATAATGTAGCAAGAATTGCTCGAAAAATAAATAAGATGATTCCAATATGTGAGTGCTTAGGAAATAAAACTCGTTCACCTGCAAAAAAGCCTTTTTGCAAGTTTCTGTCTTTCACGATTAGAATGGAATCGATGGTGAATATTACTATGTAGAAGCATGTGAGTAAGATACCGAAATGTGTGTATATTTTAAACCAATTCAACTTTTTCTGTTATAATAACAGGTATTAGCATTTGAATGTGTTAACAGAACTTCTAATTAACTGAAATATAATTACCAACGTATAGGTAGCTACTAAACCAAAGACAGCAAGCAATAATGTTATAGCTTCTATCAATATCAACAATATTAATATAGGTTTAGGGATACCATTTTTTTCACGTTCATGCATAGTTAATCCAGTTACAAGTAATAGCCACAAACCATGAAGCTAAACAGATTATGAGTAATTATTTAAATTTCATAAATTTCAGAATTCAAGCTACTTACTGTCCATATCCAAGAGATAAAATATACACCATACGATAATGGGATACATAAACAAAAACGTGTGCAACCGGGTGCACAATGTTTTCGATGTTTATTTCTTGTTCCTTCCCTTTCCTCACCCAAACTCACAATAACACTAACTTGCGGAGCCTGTGATGGAGCAAAATTTATTACATTTTCTGTAATTTCTCTTTCGTCATTCGAAGAAGCTTTGTTACTAGCAGATCTATTTAAAGAACGTGGCTCTCGAATCGCGACTGTATAAGGAACCCCATATTCAGCGGGAACCGAAACCGACTTTGACCTTGATATTGTTCCTTGAATTCCTCTGTATACATGTCGTGAATTTTCGTTAATAGAACGCTGTCGAGAATTTGAAGAGCTTGGTGAAGCCTGCGGATTTTGTTGCTGTTGTTGATAGTGTGTCTCATGATTTTCTGATACAGTTGGAAGCATATTGAAAAGGAATAAACAATTAAAGTAGGACAAAGGCAAACCCCGTATGTTTTTTAAATTCCTTTTCGTTATTCACTCGAAATTCTTTTCTACTAAATTTGTTATATTCCTTTTCTTTTGCTATGGAGATTTGACGACGTAACTATTTTGCCAGCAAAAAACCAGATGACTAGTTTTATGAAATAAATACATCAATCAATATATACGCGACAAGTCAAAACAAAAAGACGGACATAAAAATATCGTATGCATTCAAGATGGCCACTTTTCTTTCTCGATTGTTATTTTGATATCGACATATGATTTTTTGTTACTTAAATGATGATCTAACGGGGGATTTCCATTTCTAATTCATTCAGTTTTGAAAAAAAATAGTGCCGGTAAAATATTTCTCCGTGCTACACGTTCTCTGGATTTTTCTCTTTTCATTGATTCGGATGTTTCATCCTTTTTCTTTCAATTTGTAAATTTATAACAAATATTAATTTCAGAAACTATTTGAACTATACGATTTTGTTCATGAATGTAGGGTTAGTAATTCTAGTTTATATTAATTATGAGCTCAATGCTATTTCTTATTTCTTTATACTGTGATTTCTATCATTAGTTTTTCATATTAACAATTCATGTGAGCCTAGCAGAAAAAATCTCATTTTTACATTTGGATTCGGACCAAGATTTATGCCCTGGTAAACCTATTGGCACAGCGAATCTAAAAGTCCTTGTTATCGCAAGTATTCCGTAGAATTGTTGAATAAGGATTTACCAGTAAAACAGAGAGTTGCGCTAATTACTGTTTGTGAATACTTGAGAAAATTTAAAAATATTTTGTAGATAAACTATTTTAATTCAATAATTATTGTTTTGTTGTAAATGTTTTGAATAAACTAATTAGTATATACAGTGTGATTTGGAAAATGATTGTCATCAATCGTCGCACATGAAATAACCAAAATTAGAATAAAATGTACTACAAAAAATAGAC
>CAJVPS010001403.1:0-15754 GCA_910591765.1 Ambispora leptoticha | reverse complement strand
AAGATAAACATAGTCATGAGTCATCATTACTTGCATAATATTGACAGAAATGCTTGAAATAAGTTATTAGATATCAGCTTCTGATCTTGAATTCTCTTTGATATATTGTATATCTGAATTTAGCCAACTTCACTTGACCAACAGTACTATTTTAGTTTTACATCAGCAATTAATAATTGTTTGAGAGATTATATTTCTCCACGCTTCTGTACTAAAATTGATTACTTTCTTGACATTCAGATGAGATATTTCATTTCCAGTATTTATAACTTCTAAAATATTTTAAAGATATAACTTTCAGTAATGAGCATTGAATGAGTTAATTATTCTAATATCACATGATTGTAAATAAGATGTAATGTTAGGTAGTAGAAAATGAATTTTAACATGCTTCAATTCTTCATTAACTATATGAGAAATGGCATTATTGACCAAAATCAAGATTTTCCTATGATCAAGTCAGTTGGTAGCATTCAAAAACTTTATTCAACACTTAAAAATCTTGCCAGTTATTCATATTTTTTTATTAGCTTCATATTTGGTATCAAGATTTTCTTTCTAAATATTCTTGAAGTATCAAGACTTTGTCAACTTTCCAATAATTAGTAATTTAAGTTTGTCTATACTAGTTGCATTTGTATAAAGCAGGATGGTTATTCACTTCTTGTCTTTCTTTTTTCCTTTGACTGACTTTATTGCAAGTATTTGATTAGGTATCATCCAAAAAAAGAAACCAGTTTCATCAGTATTATAAATATTCTCTGGTCTGTATTATGAGAGTAATTTGACTAATTACTGCCTTTGCTCAGGAAGATTCTTGATGAAAATATTCTTGGACTTTCTGTGAATCTAAATTATTAAATATCATGGCATTTTTTAAAATTGTCAAGCTAACCATTGCTTACTTTGAAATCATCCTCAGAAATATTTAACAATGTGGCAAATTTCTTTGCTTATAATTATAATAGTCCATCTGTCAGAATTGCATTTTGTGAAAAAATTCATTATGCCCAGATGCTCAAAGCAGTTTCTAATTATGTGAATTTCACTGATCTGTTGACTATTTTTTTTGATTTGAGTTCTGTTAGTTACATAAATAACTATTTATTCTTTGACTTTAAAATCTTTGAAATTATACTTCTGTCACAACTGTATTTCTTGGAAAGTTGGTCAATAGTGAGAGTTGGATTGGCTTATTTTTATTGGCATATTTCTTGTTTGAATTTTATAGTCAACTATATTTGTTTTTTTTGTGGTCATTCTGATTTGTTCATATTGTTAATATTTTCACAATCATAGTTATTGCCATCATTATTACTATTATTATATTCCTATCATTATTATTGTTATAGCTATTATTTGTCATGAATTTATAATGTTGGAAGCTATTTGATACATGGAAAGAAGTGTGAGAGTAGCAGAATTGATAATGAGGAGTGTGAATTTATAATGGAGCATATAATATATGAATTTTATAATATGAAAGAGATATACAATAGGATATGTGAACATGTTATATAACTGGATATGTGAATAATATAATTCATCTATAATTGTCAGAAAGTTCTTATTTTTTAAATAATATTCTTTAATATTTTTTAAATATTCTCTATTGGTTTTGGATCTGGAGAATTTGCCAGCCAATTATAATCATGATTTTATTTTCTCTTGTTTTTTCCACAATATGTATTGGCATATTATCATGTTGAAAGATTGCGTAACTTTTAGTTAATTCTCTAATTGCATTCTGGAATAGAAGTAATTGAGTTTTTAAGATTTTGAATTAGGTATTTGCAATTATTTTTTTGCCATTTTTTATATTCATCACAAAAATTAATAGTTCTTCTGTAAAATATCTCCAAACTATTATAGATTTTTATCCACTTTTAAAAGTAAATATCAAATAATTAACATTAAATCTTTCTTCAGAATGTCATTAAACTCTTGACTGTCATAACTGCTTTTCAATTTCCACACTGGTTTATCAGAGAAAATTATTTTTAACCAATAATAAGCTGATTTATTTTTATTTACTTCATACTATTTAATATAAACATATGTAAGTATTTTCAAGATATAAGATTTTTTTACTATAATATATAAGTAAAGTCCAGAGTTGTGCAATACATTTACAATGGTTGATAAACTATAAGTGAGGCCTAAATTGTTGACTATTTTGCATAGTGATGCATGTTATTTTTTGCTAGTTTCACATATAAGTAAATCCTTTTTGTAATTATTAAGACTAGTAATCTTCCTGAATATGGTAAGTTTTCACTTTTCTGATTTGTTATATTTTTTAGAAAGTAATATACCATTATAGGATTATATCTGAGTATTTTTGTGATTTGAGCAGTATTTGCAGTATCCATATATGTCAAAATCTTCCTCTTTTCAATTTTGTTAAGTTATGTATAGGTGAATACCATTTTTTAACCTAACAAAATTATAGTGTTGACAAGGTGGTAAAAAAGAGAGAAAACTTGATAAATATATTTTTAAAAAATGATTGCATATGTAAATTGAATGATTCTTTCTGTGGATACTGTATATTTGTCTTTCAAAAAAACATGTCCAAAAATAAGTATAACCCCAATTTAAAGCTCAAAATATGCCTCAAAAACTCATACTTATTTTGAAGGCAAATATGGTATTCAGAAAGCATGGGATTTTATAGTTCAAAAAATTGATTTATCAGTGATAAACATGTAATATTGATATCAACAGGAGGTATATAATTAAGAGCAGAAATATGATTTATATTGATAGTGATATCAATGAGATATAATATAAAAGTTGATATTAGTAAGAGAATTTTTATAGGTGAAAATGCATTCTATAACTAATATTGCTAATAGAGAGATGTTGATATTAATGAAGTTGATATCAATGAGAGCTGACTGTATATATAAAGTTTATATAAAATAAATTAATTTTTATTAATTTATAAAATTTATTTTAGTATAATATTTAATAATAATTTTATATTAAATCTGAAAATTTTATTTATTTTTAAGCTAAAAATAAAAATATTTACTAATAAAATTAAAAATATTTATATAAAAAAATTATATTTTACTAATTTTAAATATTATATTAATTATAATTATTATTATATATTTTTATATAAGATATTATTATAAAAATCAAGATTAGTTTCTGAACAGTCCAAATATATTTATCTAAAATCAATATATTTAAATTACTATTATATTTTATTTAAACTATTCAAAATTATTCAAAAGTCAATTCTAATAAAAATATTATATATTTTTTTTTATTATTTAAATGAAATTTATTAAATTTTTATTAATAATTTTTTATAAATAAATTTTATTTAAAAATATATAAAATATCTTCTTAAATTATTTTAAAAATTTTAAATTCAAATTTTTAAATAAAATTACTAAATTACAGTCAATATAGAAAGTAATAATGGACATGTTTTTTGCCTATAACTTAATAAGAAATTGCTAAAAATTTACAAAAATTTTGCATTATATTTTTTAAGATGACAGAAACAAAATTTTTTAAGGTCATAAAGCGTGTTAACATAGTAATATTTTGTAGAATCACGTGCTAAAGAAGGTGAGCTGTGGACTATCCTGATTAAAGTACTACAAAAAATATTTTTAAATAATTTTTTATAGTACTTTAACCAGGATAGTTCTCAGCCCACCATCTTTAGCACGTAATTTCACAAAATATTACTATGTTAACACACTTTATGATTTTAAAAAATTTTTGTTTCATCATTCTTAAGAATATAATATCAAATTTTCATAAATTTTTAGCAATTTCTTATTAAGTTATAGATGAAAAACATGTTCATCATTACTCTTTATATTGACTGTAATTAAACTATGTGATTTTTTAATTTTAAAACATTAAAAATTTATATATAAAATTATTTTTATTATTTAAATAATTATTTAACTTTATAAAATTAAGTCTTAATATAAAAAAAGATTATATTTGTATTTTTTAGTTTTTTTAATTACTAATATAAATTTTAGCTAATATATAGTATAAAAATATATAGCTTATATTTATATATTATATCTTATTATAATAAAGAATTTTCTTAAAATTTCTATTTATAAATTAATTTCTTAATATAAATTATAAAAAATTACTTATTTTAATATTTTATTATAATAAAATTTTATTTTTAAATTTTGAACTATGTGTAAAATTATTATCATGGTAATTTATATATAAGCTTATTCTCTTATCTCATTTCAATCATTATTTTTATTCTGACCTTGTATTATAAATTAATATTAAGTTAATAATTTTATATATAATCTTGTTCTTTGATCCAACTATTACTTTTATCCTAATAATTTTACAATTAGTCTTGTTTTCTGTTCCTAATGCTTATTCATATCCTAATAATTTTATATATAATCTTGTTCTCTAATCCTAACTATTACTCTCATTTAATCTTACAAATTTTAAGCTTATCTCAGTTCTATATTCAAAAATTAATTCATTTCTTTCATAAAAACTCTATTAATTTCTATAACAAAATGTTGCTATGCTCAGTATTATTCGCAATTTATATAACTCAATATCAATAATTCTTTCTCAAAATCAAATTTACTATAAATCTAATATATTCGTTTTTTTGCACAATCTCAACTTTTTTATTTATTCTTGAATCTGCTTTTAATTAATTATTTAGTTAAGTGAAAGGCAAGGGATTTTTAACAAAAGACAGAAGTTTTTTGATACGGAAAAGTTTAATAAGAGATTTTTGATGGATTTGAAATAATTTATTAATATAAAAGAAAATCAAAATAAAATAAAATTGTTGATTTCTTACGCCCATAATTATACTAATCAAAAAGTCAAGTTAGCTAATTACTAGAAATTAAATAAATAATAAGCTTAATTATAATTTTTACCGTCTTTTTTAACATTCGAGGCCTTAACATTAATTGTAAAATTATTATTGACAAATAGAGTTTGAAGAAAGATGAATAAATAACTATGGAAATAGGGATTTCGCATACTTATCGATCAAATTCAAATTGTGACTTTAGCCATCATCTTTAATATTAATTACCTCATACAATAATTCTTTTATTGTTCAGAATGACTTCATTGCGACTTTTTTTCATTCAAAATACCTTTGTACACTTTGCCAAGTCCCTCTTTGGCAATTTTCTCAATATCAGTAAACTTTTCGAAAGATATTTCTTAATTCCAGGTGTCGATTGAATAAACTCTTCGATTTCATTATCTGATTCTATGTCTGCCAGATATGTTCAAAGAGGACGTACGATGCTTCTTTATAAATGAATAAGTCTCCGTCATTGACTAAATGTTTGACAATGAACAAATAATTGATTGTGCATTATTCATCATCTCTGGATGTGAATAATATCTGTGCTAATAACAATATCGATATCGATATACATGTACATGTATTTTCTTATAAAATGAAAATTAAAAGATTTTTACCTCGAATATCATTCCTTAACGTTAATACTTTTTATTTTTTTTGTCACATTAGTTACAGTGGTAGTCATGAAGGTTCGGAATTTTTAAATTTGCATATCAATTATATATAAAGCATGAATAGAATTATGTGAAAATTTGCGAATATATCTTTTTTGATATGAAGAACAAAGTTACCTAAGACATTGATATAATATCTTATTAAAATACTATTAAATCATAAAAACTAAAAACAACTATAAATGTAACTAACTTTATATCTTTATTGATTATTTAATGAAAAAACATCAGAATAATGTCAAAATTTATAAACATATTCTTTATAATATGATAAACAATTCACCTATAGTAAAACAATAGGATTATTAATATTATTTTAATAATATGTGCATAATGCTTTTTTAGATCTGATTTATTTTTTTACAATAAATTTTATTGAGGGAAGTGTAATAATAAATGTAATTAATAATAATTTTGTAAAATATTTTGAGCAACTTGATTTATAGATTATAAAGAAGATGTGTCTAAATTTTCAGGTAATTTCGACAATTTTTTTTTATTCTATGCACTATATAATTAATACAGTGGTCGTCATAAAGATTTGGAATTTTTATATAGTATACGATATTTTGAAGCATCGTTAATGGAAAAATACGTTGTATGATTTTTTTGAGTTTAAATTTGAATTTCCTCATTTCGTGATGTGGTATTACTAACTGTTAACAATGAATGCTAGCAACGTATTTGATTTTTGATGCGTTAGGTTAATTTTCTCTATATACGTCAGAACGAAATTAGATTACTATCCTCGCATCACATAGGCTTATGATAGATATTCTGCATTTAAAGCACTGCTTAAACTACCCTTTTTTAATGTATAACTAATCAAAATTATAAACACTTTTTATAACGATAATATAAAGAGCAGTGACAATATGATCAAGCACCTTCACATTGTAGTGAATTGATTTTTCTTCTGAAGATTTCTTCAATATTACATTATACCCATTATTTAAAAATTTACAGCACATTGCAACCTTTGATGCTGGTATAATTCATTTTTTTAAAGTTAGTAATATTTATAATATGTAAATATTTCTGTGAAAAATACATTAATAGCATTTATTTTACATGTGCTTTTACACATAAATTGATTGCCTATGACATGTAATTTATGTGAATGATACTACTGTATCATGGAATATTTTGGTTCGGAAAACAAAAAAATCGTATATAAAAATTTCTTATTTTATCCTCATTTTATAATTAACTTAGCACCTCATGAAAAATTTTGGTACGTATAATTAACGTAGCACCTTTTTATTAGGGGGCTTTTGGAGAATAAACGTCAGCCAAAGCAAATTACATGTAGGTACTTTTGATACATTAATAAAGTATACATCCCTACTAGGACTATCAAAATAAACATAATAAAATATGAAATTTTCTCGATATATAAAAATAAATCTTATTTTTATATCAAATAAAGATGATAACCTGTAGTTGCTGACCGTGGCCTTACAATTAGAAAAACAATGTAAACTACAGGTTATCGTCTTTATGTAGAGAAAATTTCGTATTTTACTGTTTTATTTTGATAGTCCGGTGATTTACCGTAGGTCGGTATACATGTATCATAATATTCGTTTTCTGGCGGTATTTAAATACTGCTAACGTTTGAAACAATTATAAATGTTTATACCTATAATTTATGGAACAGAAAGACCATACATATATAGGTAAAGATTCTGATTTCTTAATTGTTCTAAAAGGAGCGAAAATAAAGAGAACTAAAAATTTCAACTATATGTATTATTAAGTTTTAGTACTAATAAATATAAAAGGGAACAAACTTATTTTAAAGAAAATAAAAAATAGATTTCTTAGTTCGATAATATTATCTTATGAAGAAAGGGAAATAGGAAGATTAAACGCAAAAATATAAAACAAGCTTTGCAAATAATGGAATCTTAAAATCATTTTTGATTGCAATACGAAACCATTTAATGGCTTGTTTACGATCTTTCAAAGTTCCTGTACCGATTAGATAACACCAACCAAGATTATATTGTCCATTAGCGTTTCCACCCTCTGCAGATTTCAAATACCACTCAAATGCCTTTTTCTCATCTTTTTGTGTTCCAATACCTTTGTCATAATACCAACCAACATTGCATTGTCCTCTTGCGTCTCCACTCTTTGCCGATTTCAAATACCATTCGAATGCTTCCTTCCTATCTTTTTGTGTACCAATTCCTTTTTCATAACACCAACCGAGATTACATTGTCCTCGTGCATCCCCACTCATGGCTGATTTCCAATACCACTCGAATGTTTTTCCCTTATCTTTTTGTATCCCAATGCCTTTTAGATAACACCAACCAAGATTACATTGTCCACCTGTGTCTCCACCTTCTGCTGATTTCAAATACCACTCGAATGCTTTTCCTTCATCTTTTTGTGTTCCAATACCAATTTGATAACATATACCAAGATTACACTGCCCTCTTGCATTTCCGCCCTCTGCCGATTTCAAATACCATCCGAACGCCTTTTTCTCATCTTGTTGTGTTCCGATTCCTTCATCATAACACAAACCAAGATTACATTGCGCTCTTGCGTTTCCACCCTCTGCTGATCTCAAATACCACTCGAATGCTTTTTTCTTATCTTTCTTTGTCCCGATCCCTTTATCATAACACCAAGCAAGTTTACATTGCCCTCGTGCGTCTCCACCCATAGCTGATTTCCAATACGACACGAATGCTTTTATCTCATCTTTTACTGTTCCGATTCCATTTTGATAACACCAGCCTAGATTATTTTGACCTAAAGTATCCCCTCCCTCTGCTGATTTTAGATACCACTCGAATGCTTTTTTCTCGTCTTTGTTGGTTCCTATGCCATGTCGATAACAGAACCCAAGATTACATTGTCCTCTTGCGTCGCCACCCTCTGCGGATTTCAAATAGCATTCAAACGCTTTTTTCTCATCTCTCTGTGTCCCGATACCTTTTTCATAACACCAACCAAGTTTACATTGTCCTCGTGCGTCTCCCCTCATGGCTGTTTTCCAGTACAATTCGAATGCTTTTTTCTCATCTTTTAATGTTCCGATTCCTTTTTGATAACACCAGCCTAGGCTGTTTTGACCTAACGCATCCCCTCCCTCTGCTGATTTTAGATACCACTCGAAAGCTTTTTTTTCGTCTTTGTTGGTTCCATTGCCATGTCGATAGCAGAATCCAAGATTACATTGTCCTCTTGCCTCTCCACCCTCTGCGGATTTCACATACCATTCGAATGCTTTTATCTCGTCTTTTTGTGTTCCAATCCCTTTTTGATAATACCAACCTAGATTGTTTTGACCTAAAGCGTCTCCACCCTCTGCAGATTTCAGATACCACTCGAATGCTTTTTCCTGATTTTCTAGTGTTCCAATTCCTTTATCATAACACCAACCAAGATTACATTGTCCTCTTGCGTTTCCACTCTCTGCTGCTTTCAAATACCACTCGAATGCTTTTTTCTTATCTTCCTGCGTCCCAATACCATTATCATAACACCAACCGAGATTACATTGCCCGCGTGCGTCTCCATCCATGGCTGATTTCCAATATAATTCGAATGCTTTTATCTCATCTTTTCCTATTCCGATTCCTTTTTGATAACACCAGCCTAGATTGTTTTGTCCTAAAGCATCTCCTCCCTCTGCTGATTTCAGATACCATTCGAATGCTTTTTTCTCATCTTTGTCAGTTCCTATGCCATGTCGATAACAGTATCCAAGATTGCATTGCCCTCTTGCATTTCCACCCTCCGCAGATTTCGAATACCATTCGAATGCTTTTACAACATCTTTCTGTGTACCGATCCCTTTCTCATAACACCAACCAAGATTACATTGTCCTAAAACATTTCCATTTTCTGCTGATTTGAGATACCAGTTGAGTGCTTTTTTCTCATCTTTTTGTGTTCCCAGCCCATCTTGATAACACCAACCAAGATTGCATTGTCCAATTGCATTTCCCCCCTCTGCAGATTTCAAATACCAGTCGAACGCTTTTTTTTCATCTTTTTGTGTCCCGATTCCATATAGGAAACACTCTGCAAGTAAGAATTGTGATAATAAATCATTTTGGATTGCCGATTTTTGATAGTTCTGAAACGCTGATTCGCTATTCATATCAAGTGTTATTCCATATTGATAAAAAAATCCTAATAAAGTTCTCAAGTTACTTTTATCTTGATGGTGTAAAATGGAGATTAATTGTGCATCACAACCATGTCCATCAATGCGCATGCGCAGTTCTTGTGCTGTTTTTTCTTGTGCTTCGCCGGATTTGAGCATATTATACAAAATATGAGATAATTCATTGATTACATGTATTAGTTGAAAAGTCGTTGAAATTTCCGGATGTGATAACGATAACGGAACTTTACGAGTAGCATTATCTAAAAATTCTGATGGATCATCTTTTTCCATTGATCGCCATTCGATTTCTTTAAGCTTTTGGTTCACTTCATGAATATCAGGTCGATTATCTGGTATATGATCCCAGCATTTTTTGTATAATTCCACGTATTTGCTAGGTGTAATCTCTTCTTCATCTGTTGGATTCGAAAATGTAAATCCGAATTGGTTGGATGGAATGCGACCATTAGATATGACCCAAAAAAGGACCCCAAGGCTGAAGATGTCTGATTTTTTGTCTCGGCGATAATTATCAAAACTTAGTAAAAACTCCGTATCAACATAACTTATAACTTCTAAATATGAACTCGAACTGAAATAACCATTTGAGAGTTTTGAATAACCTAGATCCGAAATTTTGATTTTTCCTTGGTGCACTAATACATTATTATGGTTCTAAAATTAGTGAAACATGTGAAATTAGAATTGTCTTAATCCATAATGATTAACTTCAATACATGTAGGACTTAAAAAAGTCAGTCAATACCAGATTTTCATGAACTATTCCAGAATCATGTATAAATTCTAATCCTTTGGCTAATTGCGATGCCAATCTAAATTTTTTTTCGCCGGTAAGTTTTCGATTGTTTGCTAGGAAATCTTTCAACGTGCCACCGTCAGCATACTCCAAAACAAGTAGATATCCATCCGAAGTTAGATCTATTTTTTCATAAGCTTTATTAAGTTCTTGCCCAAAGTTAAAAACACGAAATTTCATTTTGATCTTTTACCTTTTGAGATTCCATATAATTGAAGGATGTTTTCATGACGATGTTCAAGTTTAATAAGAGATTGGAACTAACAAAAGATAAGTTAACTTGTATTTATCAGCTGTGTCAATCAAATATATGCTAGTTACATGTACAGTTGTATTTCTGCCAAATATAGTCACCTCTTTAATAAATGTATTATTGATCTCTATCTTTGCATTTTCATGGTCATTTGTTACCCAGAATCTTTTTAATACAATCGTCAAATTACTATTAATTACATCTGCTTTCGACACTTCATCAAATGATCCTCTGCCAATAATTTCTTTATTTGTAAATTCTTCAAAGTCGTAAAATTTTATTTGTTTTTTAAGGATCGCAAGCTCAAGCCATTCGTTCCCGTTAGACGAAGATGACGAAGCTTCTAACGTTAACATTTGGGTTTTTGATTTGTGTTGTCGATGTACACTCAATCCGATTGCCGCCAATTGCCATTTATAGATTCTCTATTGTTATGAAAAAAATCTCGATATGCAATATGGTTAGATCCTTAAATCTGAAACACCACAATAACTTGTTTCAAAAGATATTTTTATGTAAAATTTTCTATTTTTATACATTAACTTATGACTCGTGATCCGTTATTTTACCTTAAACATTTTTGTTATTTTTCAGAAATATGTTAGCTGAAAATGCAGTATGAGGTATTTGAACTACCGATTGATCATCGTAAAATGACGACAATGTTAGCAAATATTTTTCGTAGCCTATAGTAAAATTGATGTCATTTCATTAATTATCTTTCAATGGCACTTGATGTCATTGTGATCATGATGAAGTATTGCTTCAGAAGCTGAACAGATCAAAAAAAAGTATACTAAAGACAAGGTTTATAGAAAAGCGGGTGGATTAATTATCACAGTAGTCATAAAAACTTCAAGGAAATTAAGCAGAATGCAAATTTAATATCCTTTATTTCCATTAAACTTAAAAAATGCATTATTTCATATAAATAGTAAAAAAATTGAGTGTAAATAAAATTCTCAAATTAGCTCGAAATTTTATCAAAACTAAAAGTAAAAATGATTAAAACTTTTTACCTATATAGAATAGCGAGATTTCCCATCTACTCCGAG
This sequence comes from Ambispora leptoticha, assembly GCA_910591765.1. Taxonomy (NCBI): domain Eukaryota; kingdom Fungi; phylum Glomeromycota; class Glomeromycetes; order Archaeosporales; family Ambisporaceae; genus Ambispora; species Ambispora leptoticha. The sequence goes on along the minus strand of CAJVPS010001403.1, from coordinate 3,968 downwards.
GCGCATGTAATATGCTGTTCTCGAGAATTTTGAGTTTAGAGCATGGGAATGAAATTTTTAACTAAATAAAATTTTTTGACATAATGAAGGGAATACAGCAAACGAAATTCCCCTTAAATTTACAGTACAAAATTGTGGAACTACGCATGTGTCGCTCCTCCACTCTCGGATTGGTACGTATATGAACTATATACAATGCACATTCGAAAATACATGTAATCCTAATGTGTATGTACATGTATATAATCTAACTATCATTATACATGTACATGCAATTCCTCGCCCCCGCATACCGATACAGCACAATTAAACAAATATTGCATCATTTCAACAGAATTGATCTAAATATTTCTGACGGTTATTTTTATTAATCACATGTATTATTTTAGTAATTAAAACGTATCAAAAAATACAATTTATTTTCTACCTCTGTTATAAAGACTTTTAGGAAATAACCGTTTTCATTTTTTGATTTAATTGAAAATGTGATTATAAGATATCGGTATCTTATTATTTATAATAATACATGTAGCAAATAAAAGTAACAAAGATGCTTTAATAGACGAATACAATGAATCGAATGAAAAATTATAATTCACGGAAAAATTTTTTTGTATTTATTGTGGTCATGACCTTTTTTTAACCCTAAATTATTTCATATTAAGTAACATAAACGTTTGAATTCATGTCATAGACGTCATATTGATTTTCTACGAATAATACACTTGATAGGATTTGTCATTGATGCAAAGTATAAGCGAAATAAAATCGTCCAACATCAGGATGAAGAATACACTTTCAATAATTTTTATCAATATGATTTAAGTTTCACAAAGTTCGCAAAATTTCGTAGCTTCAAACTACATGTATCACGATGACTAATAAAAGTTTAAATCCATATTGCATCCTGCGGTGTATGTGAGAATTTATGCATGTTTTCTCAATCAAAAAAGACGAATTCAACTTAATGGGTTAATATGCTAGAATTTGCTAGCTGTTAAAGTGTAGGATTAGATAGTTCCTCATTCTTTATATTTGACATTCTAATAAAAAATAGAGACAAAAGGTGAACAACGCATTATGTCGCATATGACTTAAATTATTTTACATATTTGCGATTAGAAAAGGAAGATATTTTCATACAATTTAGACTTTATTTAAATAAATTAACCGGATATTATAAATATAAAATTCTTAAGAAATTTCAAATGCTGAATCTATCACCATATTATTCACAGAATATAATCATTCTTTCCTGTAGTCAGCAATTTAAAAAATGTAGAAGAATTTTATATAATGGATGTGATATAAAATGACAATTTTTATTATAAATGATTCTTTAAAAAGAGCGTGATTCTGATAATTTATGGTTTATTTTCAATTTTATTGCTTATATATTTCATCAATAACTATTATTATATTTTCAATTGAAAGAAATTGATTTTCGAGTATTCTTAAAAAAACCTTTTTCACTCATTTTTAACTTTATTAAAAATAGTTTATTGGATTATAAATGAATTTAAAAAGTAGTTATCTCAAGTTCATTATTTACTCATGATGGGGTCAGCGATGCTTATCATTATCAAGTTAGACATCTTTAAAATTCAATATTGATCATAATCCTTATAATATTATTACCCCAGTGAAATGCAATCATAAAAATGGGATATAAAGAAAGCTAATATGCATAAGCAAACAAATTTGTCAAAACAACTTATCGTTATCATTATTTAAATATAATCTTAACGCTACAATTCTGACAATTCTTAACTGAGATTTTTGGCAAACAGATAGTAGATTTTGTTCGATTGTAATTTCTTCGTGCGATTTAAGATCGTATAGCTTAAATCTTGAATTACTATGCTGAGTATTGTTAGATAAAGTTGCTAATAGATTTCGGATAACACCAGTAGTCCTAGAATCTAACCCATTTTTTTCTTAATAAGAATCAGAAATGATTAATGATACGGCATCTTTCATGGGTAAATGTTTCACATGATATTACATCAGAAAAGAACATAATCTTCTCATTTAACTCCGTAAGAATCTGGGCAAATTGAATGATTGATAATTCTTCTTAAATTAGTATCGATATCTATAACCTTACAGATATTGCTAATCATTTTGTTATGACTATGTCAACCCAAAGGTGAATCCATGAACCAAATCTCATTGATAAGTTCTAATAATATATTAATCTGATTTACTTATCTTTTTTATAAGTCATATGAAGAATCATCATGTCATATAATATAAAATATCTGTGATCAGATAAAATTTTCCTGTCAAATCAGAAGAAATAACACATATATGACCAGCATTATTCAAGTTTTCTAATATTTTTATATGATTTTTACTCTTTTTATAATAATACTAAGTTCACTATCACTTATTTGATTGTATAAAATGGGTAAATTGAAGTTATAGAGAATTATTATCATGCATTTTACATAACAAATATAATCAGAAATAAATATAATAAGTAATTAATATTGATTCAATTTCTAATATTTCTTATAATAAGAATTTTGCCAATTTCTTTATACACTTACCAGACAAAAGCTGATCTGTTACATAAAAAATTAATAACATAAATAAACTTCAAATAATAATTATGAGCTTAATACTTATTCAAACATATTAATTTTTTGTCCTATAATTCATCAATACTTTAATAATTACTTATAGTTTTTAAAAAATGTTATTAAATCAAGAATTGACTAATTTTGAATAAGATAGAATTATCAGTTACTGGAAATGCAAGAAAATTATCCATAAGATTGCAGAAGTTCTTGATCATATTCAAGTATAGATTTTTTGAGTAATTAATGCATTTTGAAAAGAATAACAGATAATCATTAAATCTTGAAATAGTTAACTAAAAGCTATAACAGAGTATAATCTTAGATAATTATCAAAAGAGATAATAAAAAATAGGCAAATTATATTAGATAAACTTACTTAATTAATTAATAAGATATTGACTATACTGATTAATTCCAAAATAATTAGTTATTATCTTTTTTAATTGGGTTTTTATAGTCTTATCAGAGTAAGAAAATTTTTTATTTCTGAAGTAAATTGTAAAAAATACTTCAAATAATATAAAAAAAGATAAAATTAAATTATTAAATTTAAAATAATTATTTAAAGTGATAAATCTTATTTCTACTTATTTCAAAATAATATTCACAAAACAGTTTAATATCAGTCAAAAGAAAAATATATTATTAACTATCTTATTCTAACTATTAAATATAAAAAAGATGATATTATAATATAGTTTTATTTTATTAATAATAGTTCTAAATCTTTAGTTATAATTAAAGAAAAATAAATAATATTAATTATATAGAACTGCATAGTTTTTTATTATTCTTGAATAAATTAGAACTAAATTTATATATTTTTCAAAATAATAATTATTTAATTTATTAATCAAGACTGACATATTAGTAAAAAGAAGAAAATTTAATTATTTCACTTTTATAATTTGTTTAGAATTTAAATTTCAATTCAATTAAGCATATTTAGAATTATTTAGAAAGAATAATTTATAAAAGATAGTTTTATTTTAAAATAAATAGAAATTAATCATGACTTTCAAAAAAGAATAGATAAAAATAAATATAAATTATTTAAAAAAATTAATAAAAAGTATAATATAAAAAGTTTAGATTATAAAAATAATATAATATAATATTAAGATTATCAATAAAAAATTTATAATTTTCTAATTCAAATAATATAAAATTTATATAGTAATTCTTATTTTATTATACAGTAATAACCAAAAGTAATAACTCAGGAAACTAAATTTATTAATAAAATATAGTGAAAATTGAAATTTTTTCTCTATATTAAAATTTATAATTTTATTAAGAAATAATTAAATAATTTTTATTTTTATATTAAAATAAAGTTTATTAGTTATAATTTAACATATATTTTTTTCAGATTTTTTAGAT
>CAJVPS010001402.1:0-15763 GCA_910591765.1 Ambispora leptoticha | reverse complement strand
ATCTTTGCTTATATCTTGAATCTTCTGTGTGAATTTTCCTGATATAATACTATATCTGATTCTTCTTTGTGAATTATCTGGATATATTACATCACGTAACTAGAAAGGTTACATTCCATTTCTAATGAGTGATAAAGATGATAATATAAATATTCACCTAATTAATAATTTTCTAGCTATTTATAAAATAAGCTTATCATATTTGAGAAAAATTAGTTCTGAATATGCTATTACAATTCATAGAGATAAGAATGATATTTATTGTAAATATCTCTATCAATTGGCATTAAGATATAAGATAATTAATATAGTATCAGATCATTATAGTATGATAAATAACAGACTAATTGCTCCAATAACTAGAGAAAAAAATACTGAAATATCAGATATTCTAGATCTATATAATTACTAATCATACTTCTTTACTTTTATCACATCTATAGTAAAATCTTCATCATCATTAGATAATTCAGATCCAGATAAGGATTCAGATATTATATTATTAAAAATTAGTTTTTTTTTATCTTTGCATTTTCTTTTAGTCTCAGATGATATATGATTTCTTTGAGAAATATTTGGATTTGCTATTAAGTCAATAATCTTTAATCCAATCTCAGATTTTACTATTTTCAATAATTGGTAAAGAGAAATTAAAATTCTTCTATGTGATATCTATTTAATAATTTTAGATACTAGTTTCAAGCTATTATTACCAGAGATAACTATTTTATAGTTATTGTTAACTATTGGATTTTAATTAATTTATTATTAATACACAGAAAAAAAATATATTTAATTATATTATTATAATAAAATATGATGAGAATTTTATCTTGCAAAATTAACAAAGTACTAGTTAAAATTATATTAGGTATCACCAACAATTATAATATTATAGTTGAGAATGTGATAAATGAATTAGATTTAGAAATTAATAATATCTCTGATATAGAAGTATACATACCTATTAGCAAACTTAATATAGTAAGAGTAATTTATAAAATTCCTATTTCAATCCTATCTCAAGATTCTAAATGGAAATAAATAAAAGTTACTGATGTTTTCATTATTAATAAATCCGAACTTGATTCTGTACTAATATTGAGTTAGTCATAATTCTAGGAAAATGCAATAAAAATAAATTTTCAAAATAAAACTCTTACATTGCTTGATGGAACTGATATATAATTAGTTATTAGATCAAAAATTCCATTATCAACATAACTCAATCAGTCTGTAAATGATTACTTCAAGATGATAAAGGTATATGCTATAGTATTAGATATTAACTTAGATAATCAAGATCTTAAGGAAACTTTCTTTAATGACCTATCACGAGATAATAAAAAAAAAGTAATTAAATTTAGCTTTAAAAAGCCTCTGGATGAAATAATTGATTACTTGAATAGAATCTCAACTGGATCTACTAATATTCAAAAGTTTTGATTTGGAGATTTGAAACAAGAGGAGAATTTGATAATGAAATATTATATAAAAGTAAAAAAATATGATAAATTAGCTAGATATAATAAAAATTAGCTTAAATATTAATTTTTCCATGGATTGTCATCTAAGAATCAGATAGAAATCAGAAGATATAGATTGGATCTTCTATTAGATGAGTTAGTACAAAGGCTAAGCACTTTAGAAAATATTAAGAAAATTCAAAATGGTATATAATATTTATGGTATTTGCTATTAAAAATTAATTATCCAAGTATTAGTTTTTTCTGATTAAAGATATATAATATATAATTTAAGAATGATATAACTATTGCAAAATAATGATCTAAAAGATTTAAATATTTTTAATTTATCAGAATTACTAGAACAGATCTTATATTTTTTATAAATTGATTGATTTCTCTATCTTGTTTTATTTATTAATCAGTTTTGATATTACTATGGTACTCTTATTTTATAGTATCATGTTGAATCCTAATCATTTATGGTTTATAAATAATTTTACTTAATGTTAAAGAATGGATAATTGGATATTTGATAACCTCCAGCTAATTTTAAATAAAGAATTTTTATTTGTCATGATATATATATATCTGTGATAATTTTTCTTGTTTTACTTTTGATTCTAGATATGAATACTGATCAGTATTAGCTAATTTTTTAATGAAAATCTCATGTAATTATTGAGGAGAGATATTCAGAAATAATAGTAGTCCCTTATCAGTAAACTAAAATTTCTTTATCTTCCTATTAATGAATTTCTTTATTAGCACATCTGGATCATCTTCTAAGAGACTGTGGAATTTCTCAAACTTCAAAGATATACTCTTATATTTTTATCAGCTTCTTCTGATTAGTATAACCAATAATACTAATTTTTTTCTAAATTATTACTATATTATCTTCTAAGCATAAAAGCAAATTAAATAATCTAATTGATTTATCTGAAAAGACTTTATCTCTTCTAAGTTTTGCTTCTAAAATGGAATTGATATCTATATCCAGTTTCTTCTATATAGGTATTAAATCCCCTATTAATTCTAACAATAATTTATATAAATCAACAAGTTTTTTCACTTTCTTACTTTTTAACACTGCCATTTGATTTATATTACTGTTAATACCAAGTTTTTTCTGAATAGTTATTATATCTTTTTTCTTATATAAAAGTACCTTATATAATTGAGAAAATTTTTCACTTAGATCAATATTATTATTAGTATTACTCATCTGATTGTTATAATATGATAATATAATTAATGCATATAAATATATAAATTAAGTGAATAAGCAAATTCAATCTGAAAATAATTATAACCACATCATAACTTTGAAATCACATAATATTATAATAAGTCTCAGTAGAGTGATATCATATGTTTTATTTTAAAGAAATAGCTTTTTGAGTTTAAATCTGTAAATCAGAGATCAGCATAGAAATATTTCAGAGAAATAACACTCCATGTCTTGTGGAATATGCATAACTATTGATAGAAAGATAGTTGATATATTTGCAGAGTAGTGTACTTTGTGTTTGATAATGTGTCACTTTATATCTGGAATAATCATTACATGATCTGACAAAATTTATTTTGAGTGTACTACAAACATATAATTTAATTTTCTGTGTGATTAGATACTTTATTATGTGTTTGTATAATCATAATCAAAAAAATTGATTATACTATCAAATTATATAATGAATATCAAGTTAAGTTGGTCAATGATATTAAAAATTTGAAATTACTATCTATACTTTTACTATTACTATTGGGATTGAATTTTGATATTTATTCATATAGCAATAAAAATGATAAGTCTTTTCATTATAATATTCACCACTACCTCCAAAATCCTCTATATAATTTCTTATATTTTCTTTTTTATGGTTTTTATTACATAAAGGACAGGGTACTAATCTATTAAAATCAAAGTAATTACTATATTTAAAATTATATTTTAGAGTTAAATAAGAAAATCACTCTAATATCATTTTAATAACATGTTATTATCTTTTTTCGAGATTGTTTGGTAGAACAGAAATCAGAAATTGTCATCTAGATGATATAGGTAGAACATTTACTTGCGATACCCTCATCTGAGTTTCTAGCGAACTGTCATGTAGGATATAATTATCAGCATTTTCAATTTGTGAGGATTCAGAAGTTTCAGGCTTTATCCAAGAATCAAGTCCAGTCTCTTTCATATATGCTTTATATAATCTAGAACAAATTTTATCTGTCTGAGAACTTGGTAAATCAACTAAATTAGCATACCATTTGCAATAGTCATCACTTAATATCTTGCTGGAGGTAGTGTCAGAAGACATATTATTATTTTATATTAATGCAAGTCAATTCAAAATCATGTAGTTGTCAAGAAAAAAAATATCACTATCAACTTGTCCAGGTTTATGTAATTATTTACTTACATAGTTATTTCAATTTCATGTTGTCCACATTTAATAAAATAAAATCCGGCTTCATATCTACCTCTTATACTTTTCTCATCCTTATGACTTAACTTACATGCTGGACATAATGACTTATCAATAATTCGAATTTTTCACTACTAAATTCTTTATATATATCAGAATATTGACTTAATATTTTATTATGAAAATAAGCACGGTCATAAGCTAAATTAGATGGCATATTTGCGTGATCTATAGATGGAATCTTATTTTCTGACAATATATTATCTTTCGGAAAAAGTGTACGAAGTGCATTAGATGAAGCTCTCACCTCTGCATTAGTCTGATCGTTTTTCTCTATAGAGAAAGCGGTTTTTAAAATCACTTGATTTATAATATTTTGGATTTGGACATTAGTCAGTTTTGAAATCTCATTCGCGCTATAAGTGACTTGCTTAATTTTATCTATTCCAACTCCATCTTTTCCGAATAACATGAGAAGTTTTCTAGCTCTAAGAGTTTTTTTACGTAAGTTATCCTGTATGATGTTAAGAAGAAACGGTTTCATTTCTTTATAAATCACTGTTCTAGCAGTTTTATCTTTGGTTTTACCATCAGCTGTAATATCACGAACCTTATTTTCGAATTCAAGAGAATAATAGTACCAGTTTAAAATTTCCTGTTGTATCGATTTGATTGCTGTTTTAAATAAAGGAGACAAATGTTGGGCAGAATTTCCAAAGGAAACAATCATCGATTCCTCCGAAGACATATTCCCTGATTTGTCGCTGGAGTTGCTAATTTCGATAGTAATAGAGTTGTCGTTTTCTTTAGTATGTAAATGCAATTCTTGTATTAAACCTTGTTCAACGATTTGGTTTTTATCAATTTCGTCGTCCTGTTCTAACTCGGACACTTCAGTTTGCAACGAAGGTGACTCAGTTAAAATCACATGACTTTGATCGTTCCCTGAGGGAACGGTTTTTGTATTATTATTAACTTGGGGTTGTGACTCCATATCTCTGAATGTAATTTCATGAAATTGCTGGGCTGGGTTTCCAGCCGATTCGCGCTGAAGCTTTTTTTCTCTATTTCTATCTCTTATCTCGTTACTAACCCTTCCTTTAACTTTCGAATCCACAAAATCATCGACCTCTTTATCTTCTGGCAATATGGGCGAGTTGGATGGACAGGTACCGGAAGAAATATCGTTTTGTAACTGTTTCTGTTCCAATTTCGCGACCCTAGCCTTAAGCTCGGCATTTTCTTCTGCAGTCTGTTCCAATTTCGCGACTCTGACCTTAAGCTCGGCATTTTCTTTGGTGGTCTGTTCTAATCCCACGATTCTGGCCTCGATTTCTTCTTTATCTTGTTTTAACTTTGTATTCTCAGCCTTGATGTCAGAATTCTCCTTTCTAAGCTCAGAAATTTCAGCTAAAAGCTTCGAATTTAATTCTTGCAACGAATCAATTTTTGATTCAGTATCTGACATTGTTTATACAAGATGCGGTTATGTTCAAAAGTTTATTAAAAATCCTTGAACTATATACGGATGACTAAAAAATATCGCGTCGATTTAATATCCGGGTGTAACACGAACCGGCGATCGATCGGGAAAAATAAAATCTACGTTCATTGATATTATCTGCTTTTCTTATAAAAAGAGCAGTAAATTACGAGAATTATTAATCAAGATCACCCTTTTTAATGCAAAATAAAATCTAGCAATTCTTTATTATATTAAATTGGACACGCTATAAACTGCTCCCCAGCACGACTAAATAACCCACTACATTATTACGACAGCTGTTCTCCCCCTTCGTCTTCCTCGTCTTGTAAAAGAGATTCACGAATTTTGGTTAATGCTGTCAAAACTGAACGCCTTCCTCCTGGTTCAGCGAGATCGAAACCAGTCATCAAACCATTCTCAGCTGGCCATCTTTCAATTTCAATTTTCTGTTCTTTAGGTAGGCCGTTTTCAAGTTCCATCCAATACGTTGCAGGAATCACAGCTTTATAAAACGTAACATATGAAGAGATGACGCGAATGGCCCATAATATCTGATCTGTATGTTCCTCCGAGCCAAGAGAACGTATATTCTCACTACCACAAGCGAGAATTTCTACGGCAATCTGTGTTTCCCCAAATCCAGTGCCTGATCCGACATTTTTCAGGTGTTTGTCCTGTTAAAAAAATTGTTTGAGCCGATGAAAATAATAGCCTGTCGAACGGTTAACAATATACAAACCTCTACCATAAGAACAGCCATTTTCCGCTTCCCTACTACAAATTCAGGGTCTGATGACACGTATGGATCATCTTCAATGTATAGCTTGCATAGCGGATGATTTCTGGATTTTGAAAATGCAACTTTAGAAACCATTGTATTCATTGTAAACAGAAGTTACTCACCTGATCATTAAGGGCCAGTCATCCAACTCAGCGATACGAAGCAGATTATCCACAAGTGTATCAGTAAAAGTTTCGTTGGTGCCTATAACTTGAAGACCATTCATCACGACGTTATGCAATTTCATAAAGAACGTTCGAACACGCTTATCCGTGAGTCCTTCAATATTTTCAACATCGAAATCTGGATTTCCAAGTATATGTCTATTGATACTAGGAAAAACATAAATCTCTGGAATTTTGGCGACTGGAAAATAAATTGCAAGTATTAGGTTCGCTGAGAGGTTCGTTGAGAGGATTGCTGATACAACATATGTCTCACCTTCAACATCGGGTATAACAGCGTTCTCGCTTGAAGATGGTTTGAAGTTCACTTTCAGTTTCTCTATATCTCGTTTTTTGAATTTAGGTGCCGAAGAAGGGAGGTCGTTTAAGTCATAACTAGCATCAGAGCCGAAACTGAGCCTAAGATTACTGGTGGCCTCCGCGATAGCTGAGTCTCCTCTGGCAAGGCGTTTGGGTTGTTGACGGGAGGCAGAAGAGCTCGTACTTTCGGTTTCAACGTTTTTTCGTTTTTTTGAAGACATCAAAAGTTCCATGACCTTCGATTTTATCCCATGGTATAGTATGTGATGTGTTGATCAAACATCTGCTGTGTTACGCAATCGATTGCAGGTTACATGATTACATCATGCATGAAAAGTTCCATGACCTTCGATTTTATTCTGTGGTATATGTATTACGGAGTACGAACATCTTAACGAGACGTAAAGTGAAAAATCCTCAGACTTGAGATCAATTCAATCAGTAGAGAGATGAGTGAATTACAATATATAAAAGATGTAATAACCCACAAATGCTTAGTTTCTTTCATAATAGTAAATATGAAGAATATTATATTCTATATGATTGAATAGGTAGAAAGAAAAACTAAATATGAGATAAATTATATAATCATATTTTAAATTTATTAGGACAACAAGAATATAGAGTAATTAATAGTAAGTAATGGTATATAATACTAAAGTGGATACAAAATCCTGAATTATATATTGACAATAAATATCTATCATTTATTAGAATCTAATAAATTATTATGGACAGTTCATGAAAAAATATGTCAAATTAACAATATGATAGCTTAACATATATCCATTTATTTAATTTATCAACCCTGCCTTCTCGTGACTCTATCACTTGAAGCCAGAAAAGTGAATGCAGAATATGTTACAAATAGTAAATAATAATACATATCTTTTTCCAAATATTTTTTTATGGCATAGCCATGAGTCTTTGACTCTATCTTAATTTTTATATATCAATCCATTTTCATCTGACACAAAAATCCCTAGTAATAATAATAGATTGCGCTTATTATTATTACATATCCACTCTAACTTCAAACATGACAGGATTTGATCAGCTCAAAAATATAAGTGACAGATAGGATGTATTAATATTAATAGAATAAAATTACAACTGAAAAAATATTCAATTATCAAACTAACTATATAAATGTAATTTTATCCTAATCTATATGGATCATGAAATCTAATCCAATATTAGCTCTAGTACTAGTTTTTTGCTTAATAGATAGTAGATTGATTCATCAGAAATAAATGGATATTTCTTTGTATTGAGAACTAATAAATTTGAACAGTGATATGCAATTTCATATATCATTTTATCAGTAATATAAATATATCGAAAACTAAGATTCTGAATGTTTGAACATGAATGGATTACATTACATATAGCATAATCTGTAATTTTGAAACAGAAAGTGAGAATAAGCTTTTGCAGGTTTTGATTTAACTGTGCAATTTTTTTGATTGATTTATTGGTTATCCATTCACAATCTTCAAGAAAATAATTTCATATATCTGGATAGCCAGTTACAATTGTACATATAGCTTCATCCATAATTATTTTATTAAATAACAAATCCAGATGTTAAAGATTTACACATGAGTATGCAATTGCACAAATTGATTCATCATTAATAAAAAGTTATCTATTGAGATTTAAATATACTAGATTAGAACAAGATTATGCTATTTTAATCACAGATGTACTAGAAATATTACTATTTCTATACAAAGAAGCAAGACTTATGTATTTTAAATTTGGACAAGATTGTGTTATTTCACTAACATATCTATCAATAATAGCTATACATACATCAAGACTCAGATGTAGTAGCTTCAGATAATATTTTGCAATTTCTGACCCTTTAGAAATATCTTCTTGAAATATAATTGGTATATTACTAAAACTATAACTTCAATCAAGAATAAGAAAGTTTATATTCGGGCATGAACACAAAATTTCATTAAGTAATACATCTGAGATTTTTAAACCTATCAATTTGAGATACATCTTCTTTAAATAATAAAGAAGTTTTGTCTTTTTGCATATAACTTTTTTAAACTTTCTTAATTATCAATAAGAAGATCCAGATATATTTTTATTATATCAGTTCTACTGATAATCTTCTATAAAAAACTTAATATGTCTCTATAAAATTAGAGCATTGCAATAATATCAAAGATGATTGATAAATAAGCAGAATAGAGTGTTTTATCCTTGGCTAAGATACTGAATATATTTTTAAGTAACTCTGAAATGATGAGAGGATGAGCCATATTTATTTTTATATAAGTATTAGAAAACTCAAAGTGGTTTTCATATCTGATATCATGCTTTATTCATCTAATTTTAATAGAATATTCCAGCCCAGTCTAATTGCTAAAGAATTATCTACAGTCTTAGTAAAATCAAAAATTATGAATTCACGATCCTGCAAATACTTATCAATAATCTTAGGCACTTTTTTCAGATTATCTGTATATTATCACATGATTATATAAATGTCATCTTGGCTTCCTGCATCTCAAAATAGTGCAAGATAACTCAGATTTTCATGGATAATTTTAAATATTTGTATATATTTCTGTGATACATATATTAGAGAGATATTTTGATACTAATCACTAATGAAATAAGAAATAATTTATTCTTGTATCTTTTTTGATTTAGCATATAGATTCTCAAAAGTAACAATTATACTTCATTTTGAAGAAAATTTAGTTATATCTGAAATTTTATCTGGAAATATCCTTTTAAATGTGATATCTTCTCAATATGATTTAGAGATATTTGAAAAAATCTGAAAACTATTTTGTATAAGTTGCCATTTCAGCTCAAAATATTTGTTTATTAATATGAGATTATCATTTTTGATATAATAATTTTCTTTCTTACTTTTAAACATTCACTATAATTTATTATCTAACATAAGATTAATTACCATATTAGTTTTTCCACTATTGGATCCTTCATATATTAGTAATCTGAATGGCCAATCAGATGCAAATTTATTAGATTTTATTCATTCTGAGGATTTGTTTAATATTTCATCAATAGCATATACAAATATAGGTATTTTTTCTTTTTTTATTTTAATCAAAAGATAAATAATATTTATTCTTTATATGATAAATAACTTTTCTTCTGCAATTTACTTTTTATATATGATAATAAATCACAAGTATATGAAATTTCAATAAGATCTATACCCTCTCTTTTATATTCATCCTGCTTTTTTTGATCATACATCTGTTGACTATCTAAGTCAATCCTGTCTCGCTTATAGAATATTAGATTCTCAGAAAAATATTAAGATCCCTGGAATTTATATGTCAATTTTAATTCTTTGTTATACTTATCTAATTGCATCTCATTCAAGAATAATAGTTTACAAGATGAAAATTTCTTATCTAACAGATTCTCAAAAATATATCTATATCTTTATTCATTGATATGATAGAAATAAATTAAACATCATTTAAACTTCATAGCTATTAATGGATATAGATATTCTCACTGATACTTTTTATTTTCACAGAATCAGAGATATATATCAAAATCATTTATTTGATCAGTTTTCATAATACAATATTCACCATATTTTCTGACATATTGTTATGCTTTAGCCATTTTATTAATAATATAAATGAAATTAACAAATCTAGAATAAGTATTTTCTTTCAATATACTCTAGGACAGATACTGAAATGTATTAATATTTATATATATAAGCTCTTCTTTCACAAATTCATACTTTGGAATATATTCATCATCATCATCTCCAAGATAATATAAAATCAGTTTATTTTCCGTTACTATAATTTTTCAAATTTTATGTAAAGAAGATGAAAATATTAGATCTATAGCCCTTTTCTGATTTTCCATACCTTCTTTTCACTCTGCATTAGCAAGTAGATAACAAACTGTATCATCTTTCTTTAACCTATTCTCCTCATATTTTCCAACAGGATATTTATATTTTGTAGATGGTCTAGATTTAACCTTTTTTAATTTAATAACTTTTATTAGTGCTAACTCTTATTTTGAGAATTCAGGAATTCTAATAAGATATGTTGAATAATTATTTAAATAATCTATTATTTCTGATAAATACTTAACTCATACTCTTATTAGTTTAGAATCTGAGAATATACTTTCAACACTATATTGGATTTTATAAAATATTTCTGCAAGTATCTTACAAAATCTGTCTATAATTACTAGATTCCGATGACTATATGCACTAATTAATCTAATCATTACATTATATTCTTCCATTATTTTATTTATCTCACTCATCTATTCATATTCTTGGTCATATTATAGAAGTATTGGCCATACAAGTGGATTTGATAGATCATTATAAATTTTTTAAAGACTTTGGCAATGTCTGAGTTATTTTTTGATATAAGAGAAATAGTATATTTAAAATATAATGCAACATCTATAATAGTGAGTACCTATTTATATGTCTTTTTATTAATGATATCATTTGTAAGGCATAATAAATCACATATATATATATAATTCAGATGTAAAATTTTATCATAACTAACTCATAAAATATTTTTCAGTAATGAAGTATACTTTTATCATTCATTTTGGTTATGTAACTATTTACAAACTTTTTTATATGGGAAATTATATTCTTTATCTTTGATAGTATTATATAGCTTTTAAGAATTAGAATGATAATCAGTAGATTGATAATAAAACATACTCAAAATAATTTGCAATTCCTTATCTGAATCAATTCTAATAATAGATATGCTCAATCTACTTATTTTTGATATTACTTATTATAGCAAAGTCAAGAGATAAGATAATATAATATGCTATAAAAAATAGAGATAGAGTCTCATTACTTCGTAATAACTATAGCATTTTGTAGACTTCAACCCTCTAATTGATCAACTCATAAATCAGTTACAGATAAAAAATTCAAGTTAGAACAAATTAACCAAGAACTCCAGGAGATATTATAATTAGAGGTAGCTATTAACAAGTCAAATGAGAAATATATAAAGAATCTGAAACATAAATATATTTGATATGAGAATAAAATTCAATCTCTTAATAAAAAACTGGAATGGCTTGAAAATACTTTAAAGGAAGAAAAGGCAGAGTTGAGATCAGAAATATCATCCCTTAAAAAAAGCTTATATCAAGCTAAAAAGAAGGTCTGAGACAAGATATTTTATATCAATAGTATAGAGAAGTAATTACAAGAATCTGAAGAGTGGATTCAAAATTATTTCTTTGAGAAGAAGCTCTCTAAGTTTATATAATTCAGAAGAAGATACAGATATGGTGAATCTTGATCTTTTTATACAAATTGATCAAGGCTTAACTCAAATTGAAAATCACATCCGAGATGCTGGTACTTCATTAAATAATCCTATTAATATTATAAATAACATTAGAGATCTTTTGAATGCTGTTTGTCTTAATTACCAAAATATGTATTAGAATATAGATAGTATTATAGTCTAATAAGATAATTAGAATAATCAAGTATTGCAGTTGTAACAAGATGTTAATTAAGTTAATCAGCTTATTCAGAAGTGAGATACCTTACAAAATTATGTTAATTAACTTATACCAGAGTGAGATATCTTGCAAAATTATGTTAATCAACTTATACTAGAATGAGATATCTTGCAAAATTATATCAATCAACTTACTTAAGATCTTGATAATAGCCAACAAGAATATAATTTACAAGAGTATTTATGGTATAATGTTACCTTACCTTAGCATTAAAAAAATAATCTAAACTTAGGTATTCTCTTGAAATTATTTATAAGGTATCTATTTATCAGCTAAAACAGAAGTTATAATAATGCCAAGATGGTAAAGAATTATTAGAATATAATTAAGATCAGCTTTTTGATAGATATTACAATAAATTCAAGGATCAGAAGGCAAGTTATATCAAGTGAAAAAATAGAGAGTACAATTTATAGTAATTAATTTTAAATTTACAAGTCCAAATTTTATTATTACAGAATAATATATTGCAAAATTATAATAATAATTGAATAGATATGGTGAATTATGAATTAAAAAAATTTTATGAATATCCTATTAAAGATTTCAAAGAATATATTGAAGAATTTAGATTATGACTTGTAGATTCTGAAATAGATATAGGGGCTAGACATGCTAATAGAATTAATGCTCATGATATTTTTATAGTATCTTTCAAAGATGACTTTAAAGATTAGTATGAAAGAACCATCCATAAAAAAAATTGAAAATTGAGAAATTTACTTGATAATATAATGCAAGTAAATTTAATTAGTATTCAAGAAAGAAATACTGGTCAAATTAGAACACAGGTCTTAAATTATGCAAATGAACAAAATAGTAATATTATAATTCCAACTTATATAGTATTTGATAAAGATTGATCTTTTGCTAATAAATGATTAACTGATCACTTATCTAATATATCTAATGTTAATACAGGTAATACTGTAGTTATACCTAATATTTGACTCAGATAAGTATTATACTAGTTTAGAACTAATTATTCTACAATTACTATAGAGAAACAATGAGTACTTTTTGATTCAACAGTTCAAGAAAGTGATTCCATTAGCTATTTCTATTCTAATTTATGTAGATTAGTTAGGCTTGCTGGTATTGATGAATAACAAATTCAATTATAATTTCTTTGTGGACTTTTATCTGCCAACCAGATAGAAGTTCGTCATTTAGAAATCAAAAAATCTCCAGATGAGTTACTTCTGAAACTTGAAGAAATTGAAAGATATATAACAGAACAATTATCTGAAACTTACTTATATTCAAACTCAGATTCAGTATCATCCAGTAAAGATTATAGAAAGAATAATTATTCAAGTAATACTGATATGACCAAAGAAATTAAAAACTATATAAAATCTATTATAGCTTCATTGCAATCTTAACCCATTTCTATATAACTAACTTCTTAAAGACAAGAAGAATAGTTAGTATGGTCCAGTCAAATAGATCCAGGTAAAATTTATAGAGATCCAAATTTGCAGTTAAATGATCAAGAATAGCTTTGAATAGATAAAATAACAGATCATCTTAGTACTTTAGTGGACCTATCTATATTACAATCATTAATAGATACAATTTCTAAAGGAGTATTTGATAAATTTTCTTTCTTCTTGTCTAAGAAAAATGAAGGAAATGTATCAAAAAATATTAAAGTTAACTTAGATAAAGAACTGGCTAATCATATAAGTAAGTTGTTAATAAATAAAACTATATCTAAACAGATCAAGAAGAAGATTAAGAAAATATTCCAATATAGATACTCAAGATGTCATAGAATTAGTTATCATTCAAATTCTTCTAAATATCCAAAAAATAAAAAGAAGAGCCAGTTCAGAAAGAAAGATAGTATTAATAAGATTTTTATAGATTCTAATTTTGATATTAATAATT
Source organism: Ambispora leptoticha (assembly GCA_910591765.1). Taxonomy (NCBI): domain Eukaryota; kingdom Fungi; phylum Glomeromycota; class Glomeromycetes; order Archaeosporales; family Ambisporaceae; genus Ambispora; species Ambispora leptoticha. The sequence goes on along the minus strand of CAJVPS010001402.1, from coordinate 1,664 downwards.
CTTCCAGTAGTGATTCTGGATCTGATTCTGAAACAGGATCTGATACTGAGAATTTATCTTTTGAATCTGAGTCTGAAAGCAATATCAAAATTCATATTACCAAGGCAAAAAAAAAGTAAAACAGAAGGGTATCCCTATTAAATCATCCTCTAAGAAGAAATCTAAACCTCGCAAAAAGAAATAGAAGGATCCTTTCACTTCTGATAAATTCCAAAATAAATTGACTGTTATTGATTATGCCAGTCCTGCTGATACATCTCTCCAAAAGATTGTATTAGAAATGTTTGATGGTATTATACTCATAGATTAGATAGAAAAACTCAAAGTTAAAATTGAGAATTCATTCAATATATATTCATCTATCAAAAAATCTGATTTCACAAATTATAAAGAATCAGTTCAAGAAATATCTGATTCAGATGGGAAAGAGAAGATATTAGATGATCCTATAGAGATTGATTTTGTAAAAAAGGAAGAATCCAATATAAGTATTGCAACTATATCAGTTAAAATTAAGTATTTAAAAATTCTAGCAATGATGATTGATAATAGAGCTGAACTTGTAATTATATCAGAAGATATTGTTAAATGTATAGGTGAAAAGATTAATAAATCAGTAATATATAATCTTAGTGGGACCACTACCATTCTAACAGAATCTATTGATATCACCTGTAATTTACCAATAATATTTTCTCTAGATTTTACGATACATGAAGATTATATAGTTGTGAGAACTCCTAAATCAATATTATTATTTCCAAATCCACACCTTAAAAAATATAAATATGCTATGGATTAGGATAAAGATGAGTTAAAAATTCCTTTTAATAAAAAAGATCACATCATCCTTGTAACTATGATCAAGATTAAGAATAAGCTTAAAGTAAATTGTGCTATTGCAACTCAGGATAATAAGTCTCTGACATTTGATCAAATTCCATAAGAGACAGATAGGAATGAGAATAATAATGAACTATTGAAGGAATGGCATATTTCTGTGAATTTTAGTCTAGATTCTGATAATTCAACTTTAAAAAAAAATGTGTGAATTGTGAGAAATATGAGGAAGAAATATATAATGCAACTAAAATTATCACTAATCTTAATGCTCTTATTTATTGCTACATTGGATTATCCAATAAAGAAAATAGAAAGTAGAATAAACAAACTTTAGAGTTTATAACTCATTAATTTTATATCCTGAATTTGATAAAATTTTCCTATCCTCTTCAATAGCATGTCTAAAATAAGTATATATATCAATAGAATATGTAGGCTTTTCATCTATTTTTTCTGTTAAGTCTTTGGTGATAATAGACAAGTTAGATTTTCAAACAGATTTAGATCTCTTTATTTTTGTTTGTTTATTTGGTTCTTCTAAAATATTATTACATAGCAATAGAGCTTTACCTCTATCTAAAGATGGAGATTCTATATGAAGAATATCTGTAGTAAAATTTGATATATTAGTATCATTATTATATGCTTAAGATATAAGTTAATCTCAAGCAATCCTATTAGTTTCTTCTCCTCTCCAGATTTGATAAATCCATTTTGACTGTAATAATTTTGATTAGATTATCTTTCTTTAGATCTCTTTTAGTTTAGATCTTTATTTTGCACTATCTGTATAACAGATTAGCTTTGTATTACATTTTTAA
>CAJVPS010001401.1:0-15777 GCA_910591765.1 Ambispora leptoticha | reverse complement strand
TTGCAATAATAATTCCACCTTTCTGACTTTCTGTTAATTCTTTTCCATGGCACATTATGTGGTAAAATTTAAAGGGCAATTTTTTGAGAGGAAATTGCTCGTAGCTTTATAACTCCCGGATGCGTCGTACGAAGATGAGATTTGTTTTTGTTATAGATCATCAGTATATGTAAATAATTTATTATAAAATAATTGTCAAAAAAATACAAGATTCAATGATATAAATCAATTTAAAAATGCGCGAAACGTCCAATATTTCTTCCCCCCATATATCATCTGTTTGCGAAATCGTCATCGATTAGTAAATTTATTTATTGTTTACTGAAAAATCCAATTCATTGGAACTCTCCAGGATGAAAAGTACAAATCTCTGTCGCCAAACCTTCCATTTTCATATACTTAACGTTAATACAGTTCAATGATCATATTATCGACTCTCATAACGATAAAACAAATCTATTTCATACGCCATGTGTTTATATATGTATCATAATTATTTTATTATTAAGTTTTAAGCACAAATCATGAATTGGCTTTCAAGCAATTCTTCAGTTTAGAGCCAGATTAATCAAATAATTATTTTAAAATTTACATTTTACACAAAAGGCTAGATTACACAAATCATGTATTGTAAACAATGTGGCATGTTATATCGATATGATCGAAGAATTACGGAATTACAACAAAATCAAAATTACACTTTTGGTGTTTTCTCATAATGATAGTATTGACGTTACCATCAAACATTAATTACAATCTGAAATTCATAATTTTTCCGAATTCGCTTACTCATGACCTGTCTGTCAATCTGTCTAATTGCTGTATTAAATAGAAAAAGAATATATCAAATGGTTAGTTTGCTGTACCAAATGGTCAGAGCACTGTACATTGTACCAAAAATCGTTCCAAACAATGTATTATATTATTATTGATATATATTTATTATCATTATAATTACTCTTTCATTGTGCTCACTTCGTAATAATAGAATAGTTTCTAGTATAGCCCTTTGTCTAATATTCCGAAACTTTAATCAAGCCAAATTATAAGAAAGTACAAAATAATTGAAACAGTATTATTACCTCTTACTTGTGTTATTGAATTTCGGGTTTTGTCATTTTATCTGAAGAAAGACATTCTTTTAGAAATAGTCTAACGGTAAAGAGACTTCATATGATCATACGTCTTGTGACTAGAGATGTGTCTATGTGCATTATGCGTACGAATATATGTGCATTATGCGTGCATATGCGTACGAATATATGTGCATTATGCGTGCATATGCGTACGCATATATGTGCATTCTGCGCATAGTTACTAACCATATCGTAAATGCCCATACACAATTATGCATATGGTTATGTTCACCAATTAAGTCAAAAAATAATCAGGCACATATTTTAGTGAACATTATTTTAGGAAGAATTCATATAAGATCGCTTGATTATATGCACGTAATTACGAGATTGTTCGTTGCGTTGGCAACATTAACATTAGTTTGATGTAACAATTTGGTGCGCATGCTGGTGGACAACAAACTCCTACGCTACATAAATATACCAAATGTGTACACCTCTATTGCTTTTGTATGATTTTCTTCGTAATAACTAATTATCGACATTTTTATTCTTAAAACAAAAAGGCACCGATCTAGAACATATTATTATGGAATAACTAAAAACTCAGCTATATATAAAAACGAATATTCGTGATTAAAATTAGATTATTTATTTATTTATATTCGATTATCTCTAACAATTTACAGAGAAATTGTTGTAAACATCCTACTTTGGACTTAGTATTCCAACAAAAATAATCTGACCAAGAAATTTGTGAAAAGCCATGTACTAACGTTGCAGTGTTATAGCTCCTTTCCGTCGTTCAAATTCATTTTTTCATAAATTCAATATATTCATTCAATCAGATTGCTTTATAAATTGATCCAAACGCAAGAAGATATTCAAATTTTTTAAAAGAAATCCATTCGAATAATTTAAGTCTTATATTATATTTTAATTTTGTTGCATCCATTTAGATTATCGATATTTTTTATCTCCGCTAGACAATCATCATTGTGAACTGAACACTCATTGCAGTAATGAGTATCTGATGAGTTTACTTAAATGCAAAACAAACGAGATAATTGTTATTATTATATAAGTACCACCAAATACATTTTAATATACATGTAGTTGATGTTAAATGTAATGTTAGTGATCGATCCTCATAAAAAATTGAATTATCGAGAAATTGTCGGAAAATTGATGTTGGATTGTCGGGGATGTTGAGTTGCCAGGATGTTGGGTTGTCGAGATGTTGAATTGTTGGGAAGATGGATGTCGGGATTAGAGATGGGCAAATGCGCGCATAATCTTTACCCTGACTTTATAAATCATTAAAATTATTAACAGGTGTGCTGAAAATTTAAGGGGATTGTTTATTGTTCAATACCTTCTGCTTAAAATCTTTGTCCGAGCAAATAATCATTGATATTTTCAATTTATCATTAAAAAAAGTATTAAAAACGAAATATATACCATTATTCATTTGTTACCAAACAAATAAATTAAAAAATGGAATCGGCAAGTGCAGTCACCTTTGCACATGATTTTTTTAAAATATCAGACAAGTACATAAATGCGGTCAAACCACATTACTAGCACAAATACAAGCCCTCACAGATAGTATTCATAAATGCAAAAATCGGACAACGAAATCAATTTCTGTAATCAAAAATTTTGGTGTAATTTAAATTTGATTGTGCATTAAAATGTTTTTTGTACATTAAAATTTTTTTTATACATACATATCCTAACTTATTGTATATTTAGTATAAATAATATATAAGCGTTCTTTTTGAAAATAATAAAAAGATGCCGTTTTCCGAGTTTCTCTATCGTCATAATTTGAAGAAATATATATTTCAATTTGCAACTATAACAAATTTAATAAATGATTAATTCCAACGCTAATTATGAATATTTAACTGAGGATGAAATACAGATCTTACAACAATGCCCTTACCAATTAACTCTTTCGATTGACGAATTAACAGAACCAGCTATAAAAAAACCCCTTAATTTTGATAAACCACCACGACCACAAAACAGTTGGATAATATTTCGAAGAGATTATGAAGCGTATTTACGTTGCCGTAGCCCTGGCGTCAAACAAGAAGTCAAACATACGGCTCAAGAATGTAGCATGAAATGGCGTCACCTGTCAAATGAGGACAAGTTTTTCTTCAAAGTATTGGAGAAAATAGCTTGTGCAAATCATAAACGCATATATCCTCATTATAAGTATAATCCGAAAAATGCGAAAATTTCAAACTGTAAAAAATTTACTTTTCGGATACAAAAAAAATACCCATTTACTTCGTCACTTAAAAAACCTAAGCCTAACTCAATGGGCTCGTCTCCTTCATTAAATCAAGTTATGAATAATATCGATACGCCGCCTTTTATGATCAATGTTAATTCACACACTCCACCTTCTACGATCAACGATGATACTTATTTAATGCTTGACATTAATGACACTGATATCGTTTCAACAACTCCTCCGTTAACGATCAAAAATGATGATGATGCTGCTGCTTTTTTATACATTGACGCCGATGAAATAAACACAATGTTAAATGCGAATTCACCAATCCTTCCTTCTACGATCAACGACAAAGCTACTTTATTGATTGACAATGATAGAATCGATGATGACAGATTAAAAATAATGACCAACTATTATAACTATTATGTATTCGAGGAAATGAATGACGTAAACTCTAATTCCGCAAACTTCCAACCAAACCAGCATCATATCATTTCGACGACCAATGATACTCTTCTTTATATGATCAATGCTGATAATTTCCAAACTCTACCTTCTACGAACAACGACGATACTTCTTTATTGATTGACACTGGTAATATTAATACCGTCACGACAACCAATGATTCTTTTTTCTATGAGCAATGATAATTTTCCCAATTCTACCTTCTACGATCGACAACGATTCTACTAATGGGTAATGACAGACTATTATATAAATGATGTCGGCGACGTTAGCAATAAAACCATTTATAATGCAAAAACTTACAATCCAAGATTTAATATTGATTCTACAATATCCTTCACCACAACAACAGTTATTAATAATCTATCGAGATGCATCCTTTTAAAATTATTCCATCAACCCATTATTCAAGTAAGAATACATACAGTACAACTAATTTTAATCGAGTTAATGCTATACATCATTCATAGCAGCAGCATCGCGATTTAATAATATCAAATCCACCCTTATCTAATCAAGATTATTTGTGCGAATTTCATTGATTAGTTCGTTCTGTTTTATATTATTAGTTTACTCTGTCTGTTTTTTCTTTTAACTCGTATAACTCGTTTTTCGTTCTGTTTCGTGCTATTAGCTTTCTCAATCTTTATTTAATAAAAAGGCTAATGCTTTTCTACCTCTATAAATCGATGCTATTACTAACAACTATATTATAATATAATGATCGAATCATTGATGATTTTTATCTCGTAAATTGCAGATGTCAAAGCCAAATTTCTCATCATTAGAATATTTTTAATCTTTTTTCCCATGTAAAAGCCGAGTCATTAATATGAATAACTCTAGGACGAGTTTCTGATCAAATTTCCTTTTTTAAGTATTTACTAACAAATTAACATTAAGCTTATCATGAATTGGTGCCCTGAACAATTTGCTTTTACACCAAAGGTGATGGATTTGGAAAATCTTTATATAATAGTGAAATTAATCGAAAATAAAAAATGCTCATCTGTAACATAAAACCCGTGATCAGGGACCCGGATTCATACAGATATCGGTATAAACGAAATTTTGATCAAAATTATCATTATGTTTACATGTATGAATAAATCGACCATTTAAATTCTAGATGTTTACATGTATTAGTTATCTTATATAATCTGAGTTTTTGTCTGTTTATCATTATCACAATTTAAAGAAATAAATACAACGTTGACTTATAAAAATCTAATAAGTATAAACCGAAAAATTCATTTTTCGCATGCAAAAAATTGCTAATTCTTAACTCTACCTTCTAAGAAATTGATAAAAATAATTGTTGTAGTCGATGTGATGAATGAGGTTGGATACAATTGTGTTATCAATAGCCATTTATTTTTTGTTTTATGTCTATGAAATATTAACAAGCCATAAAAAGTTGATGTAAAGAGCATATTAAACCGAAATACACATCTTAATTCGCGGACAAAAAATGATAATTATGTTTTTGCATGTATCGGTTTAATAGCATCTCGTTGCATGTAAATAATAAATAGATTATCAAATTCGTTTTTTTACATGTATCGTTTCATATTAATGAGGAAAATTAGCACGTTTCCGTTTCTGGATATACATGTAAATGGAAAGCCATAAACTAACGCTGCAGTTTATGTGCGAAGTTTGTATTAGACATTTTGCAATGGAATATGTCTATGATACCAAATGATGTTCATAATTACAATAAAAAGTAGGAATTGAAAAATTTAAATTTCAGCACTATAGTTCTTTAGAATTCCTAAAACATTTGAAAAATTAAAGAGTACCTTAAATAAGAAAGGTAAAAGTTAAATGGCAAAAAATGATAGCTATAAATACGAGCAAAAAACAACAAGCTTACACCAGTCGACAATTAATATCAATATACGGTATACCGATACATTTATTTTTATATTAATCTAAAAAACATTCCAAAATTGATTAAATATTTAAGTTCTACAAATGTTCGTTCGTATAATTCAAACGAAAATACTTTGTTTGCATATACATGTAATTCAACCACAAAATATGATATAGAAACAACAAACGTCAGCTTATATGTACAAAATGAAAGTAAAATTATTAAATATACTAAAAATATATTTTTTATATATTAGTTTTATATAAAATTTCATTATAAAAAATTTGCTTTAATGAATAAATTTATGTATAATTTCGTTATATCAAAATTTAATATAATTAATTATTTATAAACCGAAGTTATTTGTTCAGCCTAAGAGTTTATAACAGGTTTGACTGTAGAAAGTGGTACCAACAAAATAATAATTAAAGCTTTTCCTCATATTCGACGATTGAATAATATAGCACATATAAATATCTAGGACATGAAGTAATGGTTCAGAGAATTGCGTCGAGAATTGAAAGTTAAAACTCTCGCACGTACTGAACAATCCATGTGTGAAATATTCAAACATTTCATAATGAATTTATTTATTGTACAAAATTCTAACTTCAAAAAAGTGACGAGTTTCTAAAATTTTGAACCGTTAATACATGACTAATTAGACAAATTAAATAATGTAAATAAAACAAAGAATAAATCGGATAAAAAATAATAAATGAACTAATAAACTAAAAGAAACAACAGACAGAATAAATTAAAGCGAAAGAGCAAAACGAACAAACGAAACACACGAACAAGCGAATAACAAATTAAATAATCGTCGAGAGAATCTATATTAAATCGTTTATGCTTATTAATAAGTGAATTTATAAGTACAATTCTCTACTTATCTAACTTAAACTTATATGTTATAAAAACGATTAAATAATGTTTTCATATAATACAGTAAAACCTTCAAAATCGATGTTTAACAGATCATATTCTTGGATAAATGGTCGTGGTTGTGAGAATGGTTGTGATTCTAACGGGAACGAAAATAACAGTGGTGCTATTGGATTATCAATGGTAAATTGGTTTAACGATAAAGAATCATTGATCAAGATATTATTATCAGTCATAAAAGATTCATTGAAAGAGGTTCATAAATATCCGCATTCAGCTTATTATTATTAAAAAAGGAAGCTTTTTCGAAGAAAGCTTGTCAATCGAACCTCCGGCTTCATTATTACCATTTATCATAGGATGAGGAATAACTTCAATGGTTATAGTTGAAGTGGCGATGAAGATACGATTATATTCGATTGTTGAGATTGTATCGTTCAAAGGGGTCGATCTAACGATTTCTGTTGCTTCTTGAGAAGTGAAATTATTACTCATTGAGGCAGATATCGGTGAAGTAAATGCGTATTTCTTTTGTTCGCGAAAACCCCATTTCTTTACGTTTGAGTCTTTTGCATTCTTGGCTTATACTTTTAATTAAGATATAAGTTTTTGTGATTCTCATAAGCTATTTTCTCTAATGTTTTAAAGAAATGCTCACTCTCGCTTGGCAAGTTTTTCCACTTCAGACTACACTCATGAGCCGTATACTTGACTCATATCGATTAAATAAATGTAAATGCTCTCATAATCTCTTCGAAAAATTATCCAGTTGTTTTGCGGTCGTGGTAGTTCTTCAAAATAGTCACTTTTTTTGCAGCTGGTTTCGTTACTTATTCAATGGAAAGCGTTAATTGATAAGAGCGTTTCATTAGAATTAACAATCATTATAGCTTAATAGTTGTAATTAGTATCAATGACGGAATTAGACATCCTTTAAACAGCAAATTATTAAAAGGTAGATTGAGAAAATAAGTAGTTTATGTGCATTTCCTCGCGTGCTTATTTATATTTATTTTTTAATCAATAAATGGAAATTTATAAACGTCCTTCAAGCGCGTTATTGATCCTTAATTTTTTTATTACATTTCAACGTAATATATATACATGTAACTGACCAAAAGTATTGGTCACACAACGACGATCGAATAAAATTTTGCCAAGTCGCATTATTTCAAACGTAATTTACTCTACGAAAATCCAATCAAATTCCTAAAACTTTTTTTTGTTTAAAAGCTAAAGAGTTTTGGATTTCTTTATCTTAAGACAATGTCTTTATTTTCTACTTCAATTTTCAAAAAAAATGATAAAAACGCGAGAGTTAACTGAATTTGAGCGTGGCATGATTATCGGTCTTCACAAGAGAAATCACACTGCCACAGACATTGAAAAAATACTTAAAATACCTAGAACGACTTGTATTAATGTAATAAAAAAATTTGAAAAATCTCAGACTATATCTAATGTTCCTCACTCAGGGAGACCACCTCTTTTGAAGGCTATTGATAAATGTCATTTCATTCATACTGCAGTTGCCAATCGGAAGGATGCCACAGAGGAAATAACAGAAAAATTCAATAATCTTGGACTAACTCAAGTTAGTACGAGTACTGCAAGACATGTTTTACATGAACAAGGATATTTCAGCCGCATTGGTAGAAGAAAACCACTTGTTTCAGAAAGCAATAGAAAAAAGTGACTAAGATGGTGTAAAGAATGAAGACAGTGGGATGAAGAATGGAAAAATATTATTTGGAGTGATGAATCTCGCTTTCTTTTGTATGAAAATGATGGTAGACATCGTGTATGGCATAAATCTCATGAACAATATGATATAGATTGCATGTTTCCTACTGTAAAAAGTGATAACAAAGGTATTATGGTCTGGAGATGTTTTACAAAAAAGAGACTTGGTCCTTTAGTAGTTGTTGATGGATCAATTACAGGTAATACATATAAAATACTGTTAGAAGAGCATTTATTAGACTTTATACAAAGTCTTGATAATGATATTATATATACTTTTCAAGATGATAATGCATCTGTACATAGGGCAAAGTCTGTAATTGAATGGAAAGAGGAAAATTTGATTGCCTCTATTCCATGGCCTGCACAAAGCCCAGATCTTAATCCAATTGAGCATCTATGGGATGTTTTGGGTCAATGAGTACATAGGCTAAAACCTCATCCAAAAAATTTGCAGGAATTGAGTGATGCGCTAAAGGCAGAGTGGCTAAAAATTCCTATCAGTGATTTAGAAAAATTGGTAAATAGCATGCCACGTAGAGTCAGTGCTGTAATTAAAAATAAAGGAAATCCCACAGAATATTAATTGAAAATTCAAAAAGTTCATATTTAGACGAGTCTATTGATATAAAGTTTATTATGTGTTGTTAATGCTGTTGTCGTATAAAGTCATTTCAAATTCTAAGTAAAATTTTGCGTTTTCGATGATAATCATCATGTGACCAATACTTTTGGCCAGTATGTGTAAGTCTCATGATTACGTGAAGTACTGCGTAATGAAAACTTAAAAATAATTACATGTAATAAGCATTGTCTCGCAATACTTACGCATAGATCCCAGAAATCCCTACGGCATTAACGTCGTCTCTTTCAAAAAAAGAAAATTCCTACTAAAATTCCTACCTTGTGTTTAGAATTTTGCTTTATTATTTTGGAACAAACTTATTTTATTTTTTATTATTGGATTAAATATTATTTAATTAAAATATCTGATTTCAAGCTTTACCTTTTGCTCTTGATTGCACAATATTCGTGAAAAATTTGGCACAGGAGACCTTATGAACCCCATTTCGTGTAAATTATTCAGTCGTTACTCTCGACCTTTGTTACATCTTTAATTCGTTAGTCAAACCTAACTTCCGAATTGAGTGTGACAATTCTTCTGGTGTGAATCTATATGTATATATAGATCCTGAATTTTTTAATAATTCTGGTTTGTGTAGGCGTGGAAATTACTGTTATCATTAATCTTTCTACAATATCGATAAAATCACTCATTTGAAAAGATTAATTTAAAAAAGGGATTTTCAAATCAAGTAATCATAAAGATTAGATTATTATAATTTTTACTTATAGTCAATGTATATTAACGTTTAATGGTGCTAAATTTAGAAATCACTAAAAACGTAAGTGGTATTTAAAATTGATGGTTTAAGATATTAACAATATTTAAGAGACTGGATATAAACTTTTTAATGAATCACCTAGAATTAACGAACACAAACATCGGATCATATTTCGAAAAGCCTATGAAGTTAATTTACGTCTACATAAGAGTAAATAAAGTGTAACTTTAATTAAAATGATAGGTTTAGCTTTGACATTAGGATAAATTGTTTATACAGGTTGTATTCTTTTATCGTTATGCATCTGTCCTGGATTGGGGGCTTTTGTGGAAAGAATGTCAGGTACACGTGATTTCTAAGAGATAAACCAATCAAATTTTATTTTATTTGGTTTTACCGTTAATCTTACTAATTTACCTGATTAGCTGGCTGTAACCTAGTCCAAACAATAATAAAGCGGAAATTTTTTTGACACAAAAAATTTAGCTTGGAGTACAGGCATTAATTAAAAAGTTTGGGAGAGAATTTTGCATTTAATTCTTTTCTAAAGTCTAACACTAACCTTAATTCTGAGCTTAAAATCATCCAAAATATTTATGCACTGAAAAATACATGCATTTTGTATAAAAATATTAAAGAAAAATTGTCATCACAGAACAAGAAGTGAAGATTTTAAGAAGTGAAGATTTTCCAAAATGATGAAAAACAAAGGTTCAAATCACTTTTCACTTCAACTAATGAAAAATTAACTAGTTTTATATTTTTGAAATCAAGAATCAATTCGAACTCGTAACAAAACTTGGATCAAGCTAACAACGATCAGGAACAAAAAATAGGAAAAAGGAGATGTTGCTCATTTTTGTAATGATTCAGAATTCATAATAGACGGATAAATGCATCAATCCTTCCAAACCTTATATCCGAATACTATTCTTCTTATCATCAATATATATAAAAAAAAGAAGCGATTTATCAAATAATCATCATCGCAGTCCAACACATTCATTCACACCATGTAGTCGAAGAACTAATCTTTGAAAGAGACAACTCCATTGTCTAAATCAACAGCAGTTAACGCGCAAGAAGCAGAATGTCAAGATATATTTTTAAATAATGTGGAAAAATATTTTCTAGGATTTAAATATCTTTGGGAACATAAGTAACCGATGCCAGGATATCCGGATTTCGGTCAGAATGATTTGATCATGACTGATGGATATGGAATATTTCGTATTGCCGAAGTTAGATTGATAATGATGGTGCAGTAATAAACGAATTAGAAAAGTTACAGAACAAACGAGAAAATATAAGGATTCTTTTACCAAAGAGAACGGGATTGGCTAGTTTTTACGGGATCACACGATTCAGGTGATCTTTGTCCAGGTGATTCACCAATATGTGATTTACACGCGAAAACCGATTTTGTAATTTCTGGACCAGTAGATAAAAAACCTAACTAAGAAATTTGTGGAGTACTCCCTTTTAGATGAATACGGATGGTAATTTATTATTGAAAAATGTTGGGACTCTATTTCGGAAACAATCAACCGTTAAGGAACTTGATACATGATGATGGCTATAATAAAAAAGAGAGTGGAAACGAATACTTTTGCATTTTGTATAGAACTTAAAATATAGGTTCGTACTCGCTATTCGTCATTGTAAGAAAAAATAACTGGCTGCTAATGCTAATGCGAATACTAATGTGATATTAATATAACCACTGACGTATTTATTGTTCACCAAAACCGATTTGCCAGAAAATACTTGCTAGAATACCAACGCAATAAATTAAGTATAAAACTACTAAAATGCCCTTTTTTGCTACAAAGAAATGATGCTAATTAAAAAAATTTAGTAATTATAAACTAACAACAATATTTTTTAACTTCAAAACAAACGTGTAGAACCGTAATATTCGAAATATCAACAAGATTTATCCTTCGATAAATTATTCTTAACTATTGGACTATGATTAGGATCTCGACTGCATAAATTATGTATAAAATTTGCAAACCTCTAAATAATATCTTTTTTTCACAAATCAAACCCGATTTAAGTCTTAACATGACAATAATAAATAACAACCACAAAACTTAGAAAGGCATTCATTTTTATTGTAATTATAACAAATAAATAAAGGATGATTTTTACTGAATTATCAAGTACATGTATAATTTACTTATAATTTCTGATTAATTTTCTGATTTTCAACTACTGGTTAGATTCTGAAGTATGAAAATAAAATTTTTTTATTCATTGTAATTCTTTTTTATCTTTATCTTTTAAATTTTAATAAGATAATTTTAATATAATTAATATTAAATTCTTCTTTATATAGTCAATTTTATAATTAAAAGACTTATTTTATTAATAATATTTATAATTATTAAAATTAATTATTAATAAAATATTTAAAATTAAATTTTTATATTTTATTAAAGTAAATAACTATTATTTTATTTATATTTAGAATTTATATAGAAAAAAATAGTAAATTACTTTCATACTTTTAATTAAAATTATTTCTTGAACTTTTTAATTTTAATTAAATTAATTAAATTTGTTATTTTCTTTTTCAAGTTTTTTATTTTATATAACAATTTTTATTTATATTAATTATTAATAACTTTTAATATTTTTACATGAGTACTTATTTTTTTAATTAATTATTTTATTAAAAATTATTATATTATTTTTTTAATTATAAAATAATATAATTTTTCTTTTAGATTTACTTTTTATTTAATACAATAACAAATAACTTTATTAATAAAATATTTAATATTAAATAAAATTTATAATTTAATATTTATTATATTTTAATAATTTTATTTTTTTAAAATTTTTCTTTATAATTTTTACAAATTAAATTATCAATAAATATTCTGTAATTTATTTAATTATACGTTTTTTTAATAAGATATTTATGATAAAAAAACTAAACCTCAAATATTAAATATATTAATTCTTAATTTTAAAAGAATATAAATTAAATTTCTTGTAAATATCAATTTTTATCTCTATTTAATAATAAGTTTTTATTTTAATTATTTTTAAGTTTAATATTTTTGTTATTTGAAATTTATTTTTTTTTCTTTAAATATTTTGAATTTACTTGAAATTTAAAATAGAAATTTATTAATTAACTTAATTTTCTTTATTATTATAAGAATTCATTATAATTTTCTTTTTTCTTTATTATCTATAAAAATTCATTTATAAATTTTTTTTATTTAATATTTTAGTTTTATAATTATTTTATTTTTTTAAATTATTTTTAATTATTTTTAACTTTTTTTAAATTTCTAAGTTTAATTTTTATTAATTTTTAATTTTACTAATTTATTAATATAATATAATTTTAATATAAATATTATTTTTATTTAAAGTTTATTTGAATTTATTTTATAATTATTTCAATAGCTTATATTTTTATTTTTATTAGAATATTTCATAATCTTTTTTATTTTATAATAAATATATTTAGTTTTTTATAATAAATATTTTATAATTTTAACTTAATTTGTGATTTTTAAGAAATTTTAATTATTTTAATTTTAATTTTTTCTTATTATTTATTATTTAAATTTATTTTAATTTTAATTTTTTCTTATTATTTATTATTTAAATTTTTAAAAATAATATATTTTATAATTTTTTATTTTTATATAATACTTTATGAAAGTATTTTTTATATATAATTATTTAGTTTTTTTAATAATATTATTAAAAATTTAAATTAATTAATTTAATAAAAGTAATAAAAAATTAATAAGTAATAAAAGAATAAAAAACTTTTATTCTAAGTATTTTATTTATTAGTAATTTTAAATAAATAATATATTTAAATTCTATTTCTAAAAATAATAAAAATTTCAATAAAAATATTCTTGTTTTTAATAATTTGAAAAAGAAGTATTTAATATTAAATTAAAAAAAATCTAATTTTTTTAATAATTTTGAAATATTTATTTTTTTAATTCTTAATAAATTAAATTAATATAAATATTATTAATATATTTTAATAATGTTAGAATTAGTTATTTTAAAATAATATATTAATAATTTTATAAATTACTTAATTTTTTAAAGAAAATTCTCAATATAAAATTAAAATTCAAAAATTAAAATATTAAAATTTTTTTTATTATTATAATATTAAATTTTATTTAATATTATTTTTATTTTATTTTTTTATATTATTATAAATAATTTTAAATATTTTTTAACTTTATATAATTTTTTATTTTCATTATTATATTTTATATAATTATTATATTTTATATATTATTAGAATTTTTATTAATAATTTTATTTTTATCAAGAATATAATTAATTTATTTTTATATTCTTTTTAAAACTTAATAATTTATAAGTTTTAATATAATTATTGAAAGATTCTTTATAATAATTTTTTTATATTTATTTTAATTTTTCATACTTATTTATATTATTATAAATAATAATATTAAATTATTTCTTGTCTAATATTTTTTAAACAAATATAACTAATTTTTAATATAAAACTATATTTTTAATAAAAACTTATATTTTTTAACAAAAAGATATTCTTAAAATATGGTCACATATAAATCGGGCGATACATGTAACATCTATATATGAAGTTAGTACCTTATTTATACATATACGTTTAATTAATTTGATTTCTTTCAAAGTTTTACGTGATATTAGACTTTGTTCAATATCGATAAAATTATATTAAAAACAATAAAAACAATAATAAAAGATAATTATGTGGAAAAAAAGGAGAAAAATTTATAAGAATACAAATATCAAAATACTAAACTAAATATCTTATGATATTTAAATAAATGTTCGATATATTCTATGAAAGCATGAAAGTAAGCAACGCAAATTTTTTTGTTTTGAATATTTACATGTTAATTTACTATATATTTCCATTAAAGGTTAATTGATCGACCTCTCTCTTATCATTTCCAACTCCCTTTCCAACAACCTCTTTTCACCTATGAGGACTTGATTTTCCCTCCTCAATAATTCCATCTCTTCTTTCATTTTTAGTATCTCTTGTTGTACACGATGTAATTCCATTCGTGTAGAGATTTTTGACAGTTCTTGAGCTTTTGCAACTCGTTCTTGACATACGAGGCTATCCTTTAGAACTTCGACCAGTTCAGGTGTGGAGTAATGTCGATCGGTAGTTATTGTAGGAGTAGATGAAGATGGTGACGATAGTAATAATGACGGGGATGCGATTTTTGGTGATGATGGTTGCAATGAAAGGTGACGACGTTTTGTTGGTGGTGGTAATGAAGTGGTGGGCGCAGCGGATTGTTGTGCAATTGTATGTTCATCATTATTTAAATTTCTTCCAGATCCGCTGTTATTTGACCAGAATTGATTTTGAATTTCGTCATCTTCGAAGTCAGCACGTCGCTTTCCATTACTATTTAGATTATCACGAATATTGTTGTGATGTTGGTTAGGTGCCATTTTCCCATAGCCGTCATTATCAGAAGAATTACGAGAATCGCCATTAAACCATTTAAAAAAGTTGCATTTATTCTCGTGATCGATCGTCCCATATTTTGCGCATCCCCAAAAATATCGACCTCGATTTTCTGGCTTGCCACGTATGCCAACTTGACGAGCGACAGCTTCGATATTACAATTACATACCGGGTTTTGGTTGTTGCTGTTGTTATTAGGGGAAGATGGATCTGCGGGTGTATTAAAACCGTTTATTTTATCGTTTTGTGAAGACATTTTTTATCACTTATTTTTATACTAAAAAAATTGTCTGGGTTTGGTTAAAATTTTTGAGAAAAAAATGTATCAAAATGTTCAAATTAATTATCGGAAACCCACTCTTTTTATAGGTTGCTGTGCTCTTAATTGACTTAGAACACACAAATGTTTTCTCACGCACATAAGGAGCGGGAGGCAACGTTATTATTTCATTTGTGTCAAAAGAATCCGATACGTAGAAAGTCGGATGATTTATACACTAAGTAGAGGATTGACGATATATATATATATATATAAATAATATTATATATATATATAAACTTGGCGCAGTTAACAGTCTTAATATAAATTATATAAAATCATGGAAATACATAATGATGATCGTACTATAAAAATAG
>CAJVPS010001400.1:0-15783 GCA_910591765.1 Ambispora leptoticha | reverse complement strand
TATAGTTTTCTTTGATTAATAGTGGCTTCACTTATTAATCATCATAAATCTTTAGTTTTATTAATTAATAGTAGCTTTATTAATTAATTATAATAATTCTTTTGATTTATATTATTTTTTCCTTTTATTATTTCCCCTTTGAAAGATAATATCTATAGATATTGGCACAGATCTTAGAAATCTTTGTCATTATTAAAAGCTATAGTCTAATTCCCCTCTCATTACCTTTAATTATTTCAGTCTCTCCCAACCCTATATTATTAAGGTGAATTAAAGTGAAACTTCACTTACCAATTTACCATAATAATATATAAATAACTTAAAAAACTTAATAATTACTTAATATTATATTAATTATTTAATATTTTAATTTTTATTATTAAATATTTGTATTATTTTATTAAGAAAAATACTACTTTTTTTATATACTTTTAATTTTTAATTATATAATTATCAAATTAAGAAAGAAATCTATATAATTAATTTAATATAAAGTAATATAATTTTTAAAAATAATTTATTATTATAAATAATTTATTTTATTTATTTTTTGAATTATTTTTGAATATTATCAATTTAAGAAACTAAATTCTAATAAAACTGATTATAAATTATATTATAATACTATAAAACTCAGTTTAGTTCTATTAAAATCTGATTTTATGAAATTAAATTTAACTAATTTATAATTATTCTATATAAACTAACTTAAATCAGTTTAAATTAGTATAATTTAATTAATTTAATATATAATAATTTACAAAAAAATATAATATAATATATTTTATAAAAATAAATTCTAGTATCTTTAATATTTATTAAATATATCTAATTTTTATATTTATTTAAAGCTTATAATCTAAAGAATAACTAAATGTCTAAAAAATATATTGATATTTTCATACTAAAGAAATTATATATCTACAAAAATTTTTTTAATTAGTAAAATTTAATTTCAAATAGTTTTATTATTAGAATAAATTAATTTAATAAGAAATATACTTCTTGATATGAAATATCTATATACTAATTTTTAGCTAAATTAATATTAAATTCATTTAGTTATTAGTTTCTAAAATATATAGTAAAAAATAATTAAATTATTTTATAAGTATTAATTTAATAAATATACTTTAGATCTAATAATTATATATATTTAATAATAATTTAACTGAAATTAGTATATATATATAATATAGAAAGTTCAATTTATTTAAAGTTAAATTTTACTATTTGCTCAATTTTTTTAGAATAATAATATTAATATATTTTTAAACTTTTTTAGTTATTTTCTAGATTATTAGCTTTAAAATAAGTATAGGAACTAGATATTAGAGATACAAAAATTTCTTTTCATAAAATTTTTATATTCTATTTATTTTATAAGTTATTATATAATCTTTAGGAGATATTAATTAAAGATTTTTTGATATTTATAAATAGCTTGTTTTGATATCTATTTTCTATAAAACCTGCTTGAAAATGATTTTTTCTAACTATTATTTTAAATTAAAAAGATATCTTATTTCTTTAACATTTCTCTAAGATATAGTTTTATTTATAAATTTATAACTTTTAAATCAAAAACACTATTATATATAATTTAGAAGTTAGTTGGACTAAAGAATTACAGATATAATAAAAGCAAGAGCTAGTCTGAATAAATTTAATTTTTATAAAACTCAAATATATATTTAATAAATTTAAAATAATTTGCTTGTATAATTTAAAGTTTTAATATTATAAATTAATAATAATAATATTTTTAAAAAAATAATTTTATTTTAGTTTTTTTAGTAAAATAATACTTTATTTATTATTAAATTAAAGTATAATAGAAAAATTAAAATAGTATAAAAATTTAATTAAGATTATTTTTTATTTAATATAAAAAATTATAAAAATTAGTTAAATTTTGAATAATTTTTATTAAATGTAATTATTAATTTTATATTAATATATTAATCTTTTTATATTAGATTATATTTAAAAAATATTAAATTTATATAATTTATATATATTTATAATAATTATTATATATTTAATAATTAATAATTATATATAAATATTAATTATTATTATTATTATTAATAAGAAAACATTAATATTATTATTAGAAAATAATTATTAATTTAATATTATATTAAACTTTTTATATTTTTTGAATTATAATAATTCAATTTAATATATATAATTTTAGAGATTCTTTAATTATAAGTAGCTTTAATTTATCAGCTTAATAATATTATAAGTTAATAAAATAGTTATATAAATACAAGTTTATTAAATAAATTAAAATTATTAAATTTTATATAAATAAAATTATAAATTTTCTTTTTAAAATAATTATAATTATAATATTAGTTTGAGTAGATATTATATAGAAAAATAATCTATCTTATTTATATTATATATATTATATATTATTTAAAAATATTCTTCTAGTTATAACCTTAGAATATTATTTAGATAATAATATTATAAACACACTCTTTATCTTATTATAAATAAAAATTATAAAAATTAACTTATTATTTGAATTTACTAATCTATTTAAATTGAAAGACTTTTTTAATTACTTGTTCAACTCAAAATTGTATAGCTTGATCTAATAAAAGAAATTTAACTGGCTTGTAATGAAAATTAGTTGAAAAAAATAGTATTATATATTAAAAGTCATTTTTCTTTTTCTTTAAGAATTTTAGAAATAGTGTTATGTTCTAAATTATGAACTGATCTAAATTATTAAATAAGAAATAATTTATTACCGAGAAGCATGATAATTTACTTCATGATATTTCTTTTCTAAGAATATTATTTGATTAGTATTCTTGTTCTCACAAAGTGAACAAAATTTTTTATAAATTATCAAAATTTCATGTAATAATCTTCAATTTATTTATATGAAATAATGAAATTATGTGTTTATTGTTTAAATTATGTACTTTACAAGATATGCAATAAGAAAATTAGAGAAATCTCTGTTATTAAATAAAATAAAGATAGTTCTCGTGACAAAAACAACCGAAAATCCAAGTGACCTCCTGTCTAGCAGAAGATAATATGCATAATTAAATAAATTTCGTTCGTCGTTACTACTATTACACTCACTGGTCGATGTTGTTAGCTGAGGTAAAGATAAAGCGAAAAATACGATAAGAGAAAAGTGATTTGATGCACCCAGATTAAATTCATTGATATTGCGAAGGTTAATGGTATTTTCACTATCACTTCAAAAGTCAATAAAAGTGAAGCAGTATTTACATGTACATGTATTTGTTTTGCAAATTTAAATAGCTGCATGATTCGTATTTATGACTGTTAAATAAGGATATTCCGATAAATCTAATTTCTAATTTTTAAAAATTCACCATATATTTTGATATAGCATTGAAAATTGTCTGCGATTACACCAACTGATTGAATTTGTGAGTAATAATTAATTATTTAGAAATATTAGATAAAGATAAAATGTAGCAATTGATTACATATTTTTGTAATCTTTGGGAATACACTGAAAAACAGAAATTCCTTTTTAACATTTTTTTTGACTTTTGCTTGAAGTTTTTTGATGAATAATAATCTCAACTCATTTCATATTGCCAGACATGTGAAAAAATTTATTGGTTATTAAAATTTTGGACTACCAAATTCAAAACAAAATGTTGCTGGTAATGATATTCCTGAGGAAATATTTTCGCGTTAAAGATGGAAGTAAAAATTTCGCAACTTTATTTAGATTAATTATAAATTTAAATTTTGCAAAATCAATATGTTTTGCTGAATAAATTGCTATTTATTTAATTTACAAATAAATAGGTTTAAGGTTAAGGTTATTATATTTCCTACATACATGTATTTTGAATAACAAACTTGTGATTTTTATTAAAATTAATATTCTATTTAGCAAGTAGTAGTAGACTTGGTAAGTCGATACCAAATTTAAAGAAATCGCGACTACTTCTAAATCAGAATTGAATAATAAATTACAAGTTATTGTTCCTTTTCAATAATCGCTTTCACCTAAAAGAGGAATTAATAACGCCATTTTGGTGGAAATAGAGACATTAGGCTTAAAAACAAAAAAAGATAAAAAACAATTGGCTAATTCTATTAAAAATCAGAGAAAGAAAAAAATTATGTAACGATAGTGTCCTTGATGAGCAAAAAGAAACAAATTAATTAAAATAATTGTGAATAATATCGCAGGATATTTAATTCAAAAATATTCGATATCTCTCTCTACCTTCAATAAAAATCTTTCAGTATTGTGAACAACATAAAAAAGCACAACAAAAATTCGCGCAAGTTCCGATACAACAGCCAAAACACCAATTAATACATCCAGGAATTCCTTGATCTGGATAATATCCCGGACGTTTGCTTTTATAAGTACTACGAGTTCCGCTTGTCCAATTGTTTGGAGCGAGCGGTGGATTATCATCATCAACATTTTTACTATTATCTTCTGGAGCATTTGCTTCCGCTTGTTTTGGAAGAATCATCAAATTTTGTTCATATTGCAAAGTTTTGTCAGTTGATATTATATTATTATTTGTATTGTTGCTGGTATTATCGAGATTTTGCTGGTTTACATTATTATCTTTTTATGTAAAAATAGAAACTTGTTATTATCATTATCATATTATCATTATTTTTTTGTTTGTTAAAAAAAAAGAAACAAATGTAATTTTTTCCTCACCAGTCATGATTGAAAAAAAGGGTTAAAGAATATATATGTACATGTAATAACTACGGACTATTGGTATTTCTTTTATAACGATAACGATAAGCGTACATGTAATACATTAATTGGCCAATAGCGATAGTAAAACCTATAAAAGATAACCACAATCCGGAGAAAAATTCCCCGCGTACACTATTGCCCGGTGAGTTTTTCGGGAAAGTCTAAATAAGATTGTAGCCTTAATTTAGAACTATGTGCTTTCAACGCCGTGTCGAAGATGCTTGCTTTTAAAGTGTCTGTTGATTACTTCCCGTTATCTCTCTATATTTTAAGTCTGAAACAACAATTGTGGCCGATTTCTTTTACTCCTAAGGTCAAAGATATACCATAAGATGGAGCAGCCATTAGATTTGTGAATTAACTCGAGGGAGTTCTTTCAATAGAGTTTTCATTATCATATTGCAAGGAGAATACTAGGACATATGATAATAAAACCATAAATTTGAATTGTAAAAAAACAAGTACAGTCAACTTTCCCTAAAGCACACCACGGGGACCGACATGTATATGTGTGAACTTAAAATATCACATTTTTTTGCAAGAACATCACAAATCTTGACTATACTTGTGTTGTAAAAAACTAGAGATAATTTGAAACGAAATTTTATTGGTGATGCGCACTAACGTATAAATGAGCCTTATATAGACAAGTTAAATATAATATGAACTTTATAGAATAAGAATGCGCACTTAGCGTGTGCATTTAGAGAGAGAGAGCATTTAGAGAGATTTGGCTTACATGAAAAGGGAACATGCTCAATAACAAAATTCTTTTCAAAAATAATAATCTATTATGTGTTTACCATTCTTTGACTTGAAAATTATGAAAGTTGTTTTTTAATAAAAAATGCACATGAATCAAATGGAGAGAGCATATATATATATATATTTACATATGTCTAGAGTAATAATATTTACTTTATTTCTCACGAATCCACTGATTTTTCTCGCTACCTGTTTTTATCTTTCTCCAATTACAACATATGAAAATCAAAGCTTGAACCAAAACTTATATAGCACTGAAAATCAACATACTAAGTTTGGGTTTAGAAGAGGACCTGTCATCTGAGGAATGTATTGGCAAATCTACGAAGACCTAAAGAAACAGACGATTTATCAGAAGAAACTTTTAATTACCTAAACATATAGCAAAAAAATCTTTAAGAAAAAAGATTTTAATGCTAAAGGTTCAGACAAGTTATCTACACCTAAAAAAGGAAAGCAAAATGGATAACTAGAGAGGTAATTACATGTATATCAAAACTTTATGCGATTGATCCGATTAAATTGTTGTAAAGCATAAATATTTAGTATTTTCTCCTTCTCACGCTTTTTTCTTTCTCACGCTGTCAAGACAGACTTGAAATAACAATAATTTTTTTAATAAACATGTAGTGTTTCTTGTATTAGATATACATGTACTATGACCACGATCACGTTTGTAAAAAGAGTGAACTGTTTCATGTATGTAAACACAAAGGGGGGAGGGAAAATCTATCGTTATTAAATGTATCGTTATCGTTATGTGGGTAACATGTATTTAATTTAAACATGTGTAACCATTAATATATCCTTTAACTTAAGCAATTTCATTTAATAACGTATTCGTTAACCCCTTTTTGTAATTATAAAACATGCTCAAGTTAATTATTACTGTTTGTTTAGCAACCGACAAAAACAATCTATAGATGTTTGGTGGTGTTAAACCAGATTGTTCTCTCGTATGCATAAACTTTTCTCACAGATCAACTTTCAATTTTAGCAGAAATTCAATGGAGCTCAGTAAACATAGTAAACACAAGACCAAGACTAGTAATGCATAGCGATAGCTGATGAAACATTAGGATATTTATTGGATATCGGAAAAGCTTTGATTTTTGGAATTCGAATTCCTTGATTTGATTTAATTAAGCTTGTCCTGTTCTTTCATACTTGCACTACCATTTCTGAAGTAGTATTTCTTTTCTTCAAATAGTAATTAAACATCATGCAAAGCTTTCTATCTGAATTAAAGTGAATAGAATTAATAACGATAAGCCGAAAATTACATTGTTAGATACTGTAAATCGTTACCGAAGTTGATGAAATTGATTGATGTGATTCATAAAATTTAGAGACAATTTATCGTTATGTACCATTTTATCTATTAGCTTGGGCTTTATTACTCTCCACTTCTTTTTTTTTGTTCAAATATCAAATAAAGAGATTGTTAAGAGCATCAACGAATTCAAAAGGTTATACAACCAATCTTTTTGATTCGGGCACCCTGTACATGATGAAATTGCACGTATTCGTAAAGCTGATTTACAACTTTTTTTTTTAGGAAATTAATTTGCGTTTTATTACAGGAGCTTTTACAAATCACACACAAGAAGACTAAAATATTTGCTAATTAGCAATTTATGAAGATACGAAATACTATTCATTATTGTGCATTGCTTTTTTCCAAATCTGCGGGTAAAGGAGAAAGTGATTCAAGAATTTCGAGAATTAATTCTGTAAAATTCTCATATAGAGAGGGGTTAGCCATTATTTTAATGAACCCAGCGGTTTTTCGTACGGCTGTGAAATTTTCTAATATCAATTTCATATAGTACTCTTTTAATTCTGGCCATTTCCAAGCGAGATTGAATAATCCTTCAGCAACATTCTCAATATTGACTTCTTTTAAAGCAGCAATTTTGGCACGTTGTCGCAATTCCATTATAAGATATTTGTCTGCAATGCAAAACATTGAAAGTGGATCAGTTTTTGATCCAGTGCTACCGAATTTCACTTCGTTCGTATACAAATAACGAAGCATTTCGGCAAATGTCTCTGGCTCGAAATCCGGAATTCGAACATTATATTGGAAAAGATGATGTTGATTCTCAGATTTTTGTGAAGTACAAGAAAAATTTTGTGATATAGGTCGGGATGAAAGGGGGGATCGTAAACAGCTAGCTTTACATTCGGCCCATTGCTCTTGTATTAACAATTGAAAGTATTCTGATCGTTGCGAGAGTATGTCACTGTTGGCATATAATGTCGCGCCTTTGACGTCAAATCGAATATCTGACATTTCTGGTTTTTCCAGTTGTGATGCCCAAGCATCGATCAAATTCTTGGGTAGTGGATTGATGGGAAGTGGTATTTGCATGGCTTGGGATTTCATTTCATTCTCTGAAAATTGCACTCCAATTATTAAATCGCATTCAGGAAGCTCAGATTTTGAACAGAACGCATTAAATCCTATTTCAATAGGAAAAATAAAAATGAATTTACAATTTATTGAATATCTCATATAAATTCCATTGAACATTTACCACGACCAGGCCATTTAGCTGAGAATTCGTCCATTCTCGAAAGTGTTCGTCCACGTATTTCAAGATTTGTGATTGGGTTTTTGAGATACAATTTAGCTTTTACCGAAGCACGTCTTGACCAAGTGATCTCGAGACCTTCTTCCTCAGAATTAGCTACCGCCCATAAATAAACTGAACACTGCCTAGGATAATCATGTGCCGTCTTATATATAGTTTAATGATTGCCGAGTCGATCCCGTAAACAAAAACATATGTTGTGCGTGTTTTAAATAAAATTAATCTTTTATAATCAAATTAAAAATAATTCACATTCTTAATATCATCTCTTCTCTTACCGAGACAAATTTCAGTTGCCAAAACAAGTCATAAAAAGTGCCAAAAGGAGGACTATAACAAGGTGTCGAATATTTTTTCCAATCAGTTATCGTGTACTCGAAGGAACATTTTGGCGTGAATGAAGAAGAATGAACTAATGTTGCTGCTGTAGAAATGGTGGACATTTTTAATGTGTGAATAATAATAATAATAAATTCTCTGTTATGTACAACCCAATTCGTTGTACGGACCCACTTACTGCCTTTTATAGCTTCGGCAGAAAGTGTGATTGATTTCCAGGTTAGGATGATTATCGTTATTGATTTTATCTGATAAACAATCGTAATGAGTCAAAATGTGTTCTATTCTTGGATAAATCGGAAATTTTTTTGATAAATTGCTGTAAATACATTTTCCACTGCCTTTCATGCTTGGATTATCTAAGTCTGAATAAGTCATTTATTCTAAAAATTTGTTTCTTTAGCCCGTTCTTCTTAGTCTAGAAAATATTAAGTATTTGTTATTAAATAAACTGATTTTATAATGTTTATCGAAATTATACAATAATTCCTGTTTTACTTTTTTACTTAATTATTAAATCATGAATGATTCTTAGAAAATATGTATTTAATAATTTATTTCTGAATTTTTGTTCTTTTCTCAATTATTTATATTTATCAGTTCAATTCGATTTTTTCATAAACTTGTATTAAGAATCAGAAATTGAAATATCTATTTTGATATTCTTTTAATATTTTATTTTATATATATTTCTTTTATATATAGCTTATAATTATATTAACTATTTTTATATGTATTTTAGATTGATACTACTTTGATACAATATTAAATTTTCAAAAAGAATAATATAAACTAAATTCTTTAATATAGTTGTATTCAAAACTCATACATGTATTTATTTTATTCTTCTTTAATAAAATAAAACTTTATTTGCTTGCATTTTTAGAAATAAACCTAAAAAATCTTAAAATTTAAATAATTTATTATAAATTTTAATAGATTTTTATTACATTCAGCACATAAATTGTAAATTTAGATATTCATATTAAGAGAAATTTGAAAAGAGAATTAATTTTCTCTTTAAAATTACCGTAAAACCGCGAAATAACGAGCATGGGCGTTATTTCGAAAAATGCACCCTTATAAACATAACACAGTTGGTTTCAAAATAACGCCCATGCTCGTTATTTCGCGGTTTTACGGTAAATAATAATTTATATATATATATATATATATATATATAAATAATATAATATCAGTGTAATTTTTATAAAACGTAACGTATATAATTATATTAATAAATCAGAAGCTTATCCAACTCTTAAAATTTAGCTTTCTTGAAAGTTGAATACTTTCAAGCAAAAAGTTTGCTTCTAAAAAAACAATTAATTAACTCTATAGATTTTGAAACAAAATGCAGATTTGATAAACTTCCATTCAGAAAACTCATCATAGTCTCTGTTCAACTTATTAAAAAAAACAATCATATCTTTACGTTTTTAATTTTTTTGAACAGGCCATATCGAATGGATATAGTAAAAATTTAATATTACTTTTAAATTCTGATATATTCATGCAAAGCTCTATTTTGATTGAATATTTATTATTTTGCTTTTATCTCTTAATTTATTTAGAAAATGAAACATTTATTTAAAGCACGGAATTCATTCACTTCAATACCGTCAAAGCCAGATCAAATCAAGTAATACTGTATTATTTGTTGAGCTGTGCATCTTTTAAGCCTCGAATCATAAATAGCCCAATAATTTCAGGAGAAATTTCGATATACATGTATTACAGTCTCTGATTTTATTTAAAATTTTCTTATATTCCTACTATGAAATTTTCTTAAATAAGAAAGTAAGAAACAATCTATCTACTATGAAATTTCTTAAGAAAGTTACTTTAGAAGATAAATAGAATTTTTTTTAGTTGAATTGACATTTGTTATTGTCAATGAATATTATTCAAAAAGCGTATTCATCGTTCACATTGAAACATTTTTGTAGCTATTTATTGTGTACATGTATGTATTCACTTAATTCTTATAATGCAAATATAGGCACGAGATAAGCACGCATTTTGCAGTTATTATGTCTCCTTCGAGGCCAATGAAATGATTTATTTTATCATTTACAGTATACATATAAATGGTTAGCCCCCCAATTGATTATTTCCATAGAGAATATTTTGATTGAAAATCATTAGAATTTGTTTATTAGCGTTAGCGAATTTAATGATTACATGTATCTCTTTTTCCATTTCGAAAAGTAAAGGTTTATAGCTTGCGTAATTATGAAAATGATACACGTGCATTGAAACAACTAATGCCATTATCGTTTTGGACAATAAAGAGAAGTTTGCAGGAAAGTAAGGTACATGTATAAACATTCATTTTTCGCAGTTAATTAATCGATCAATGCACTTCATTTGATGAAACATCCTTATTAGCCAGGATAATTCCATAATAACTGGAAAAATTAACCTTCTATGATGACCAAATTAGCCAGGATGAATTAGAGGTTGACTTGTACAAGGTTAAAAATCTCGAACATTTCTCTCGACACTTTCTTTTTGATGCTTGTAATACAAATGATGAAATAGTAATTCAAAAAAAAAATTTATAAATAGATATGTGTTACTCGCTAAATCTTCAGATTGCAGCCAATTAGACGTAAATGTAACATTCGTCATTGATCTATACAAATATTAACTAAGCCTGTTACACAAATTACCATAATTAATATCAATTCTAAGCCTCCCACTTCTCTATAGAATTCAAGATTGATAATAAAAGGAAAGAGGGTCTCGGGTGCGTAAAATAACTGGAATTGTGTTAAATAAATTTTTGATTTTCCTATAAAAAG
This sequence comes from Ambispora leptoticha, assembly GCA_910591765.1. Lineage (NCBI taxonomy): Eukaryota > Fungi > Glomeromycota > Glomeromycetes > Archaeosporales > Ambisporaceae > Ambispora > Ambispora leptoticha. The sequence goes on along the minus strand of CAJVPS010001400.1, from coordinate 4,528 downwards.
AGAATAAATACACGTACTCACTCAAGAATGGAACATAATCGAGATTACATTAATAATAATATTGATAATATTGATTCTCCTCCACCAACATACGAAAGTATTCGAAATTCATTACCAGCGACAGCGAACAATAATACTACAATAATTCAACCACAACCAATACCACCCAATTTCACAACAACTCAACCGCAACCAATACCACCACCAGCGTACACAACAAATCCTTCTTCGAATGAGGCTCATGTAAACATTGAAATATCTTCGTCTGGAAATGAAATTTATCAACCAATTATTCCTTCCGACGAGATTGATTCGCGTCTAAAATTTACCCATGATGAATCGCCGATGCGACAAAAATCTTGTGGAAATGTTCTCATATGGAGTTTTTGGGCTACTTTTAACTGTGCAATGTTACTTGGTAGCTGTTTTCTTATTAAATACGCTTTTGCAGGGGTAAGGTGTCATCATTTGATCTATATTGTAAATGTACATGTAATTGATTTTATTTTTAATTTGTCTTCGTTATTCCAATTTTTAGTATGCACCATACGGTTGGGTGAAGTATGTATTTGTAGCATTTGTTTCATTAGAAATGTTTGCTAGATTTTCGCAAATAGGAAGAATATTCAAATTAGTCCATGGACATATGAGATTCACAATTATATTATTAACTTCTTTACGTAAGTGATGTTTATTAACTAAGTTAAAACACATTTATTCTTTGTCGTTGCTCTAAATCCTTCCTTACACAGTTGGTAGAGATGCGTATTTTTTATTTGGACGAATCCCTTTGACAAAGGGCGAAATAAGAAAACGAAGTGGACGAGCAGATATCTTATTCATAATATACTTCATCTTTTTGGGAGTATCACTTGGACAATCACTTGGAAATTCACATGGAAAATCACACCAGACACACAATAAACCCAACATTTATGATACTCTGTTGATAGCATTATGTGCAATAGCATTTATCATTGTTATTCGAATTCTTATTTACTGGTGTCCATGTAAAGAGACTTGTGATAGCTGTAACAGCTATAATAGTTGTGATAATAGTTGTTGTTTCTGGTGTTGGTGGATGGGAGAAACGAACAATAATTCTTACGACTCTTTCAACTTTTGTGTTTGCGATACATGCGATTGTGGAGCATGCGATTGTGGAGCATGTGATTGTGGAGCATGCGATTGTGGAGCATGTGATTGTGGAGGATGCGATTGTGGTGCATGCGATTGTGGTGCATGCGATTGCAATTGTTAGAACGTAACATGTATAGTACTGTCAAACCTCGTTAAACCGAAGTGGTCGGTGCTATTACATGTAGTAAAAAATTTAAAAAATTCGGTTTATCGAGGTTTATTTAGTAAATTCAGTTTATCGAGAGAGATTTATTATAACTGTTCCCGGAATTAACTTCGGTTTAACGGAGTTCGGTTTAACGAGTGCAAATGTAAGCGGCAATATGTGCAATCACTAGAAAACCATCTTTAATAAGATAACGCACACAACCAATCGACTGACCGGTATCAAAGCAATCCAATTGGCTAATCCGGACCAATCGAGCTACTCTGAGTTGTAAATAGATACTAATTCGTCTTTTGTTATCGAAATTAAAATATATGTAAATATAAGATAAATATAAGCATACATATCGAAAAAATTCTTTTTATCAAATAAACATCGAAATAAAATCCCTAAAAGTATGTTACGAATGTTTTAGTTTAACATCGATATGCTCAATGGTTTTATTCTAATCTCGGGTTTATAGAATATTCTTCCTGGAAGCAAGAATAACGAGGTGGGCACTACATTTTTGTAGATTACGTGATTCCCTTTTTTTCCGGTTCTAACTTTTAAAATTTTGCATAATTTAATTTGATAATACATGTAATATTCCATGAAAAGTAGATTAAGATGCAAGTTATCTCTCAAAAAAATGTCGATTTGAAATTTCTATAACTTATATCCAATCAAATTTTTATTTTATTATCTTACGATTTCAAGCTATATAATTTTAAAGCAGAGTAATATAGTAGATCAATCCAACTCAAAGATTTGCAAATTTGACCAAGTTTATACAAATTATTTATATTATATATTTTAGTATTTTATTTTATATATATAAAATAAAGCTATTTGTAAGAATTAAAAGTTTTAAACAAATTAAATTAATTCAAAATGTAAAAAAATCCAGATTTATAAGTTCATTTAGAGTGAAATTAAAGTTTATTTAAATTAGAATTTGTAATAATTAATATAAATATCCAGAATTTTGATCTAATTATGTAATATTACCAATATTAAACTAATTCAGTTAATCTTTTATAGTTATCACACTTGAAAATTAGATAATTATAAAGAGATATAATTATAAAGAGATTTTTAACTATAAAATTAATAATTAAAAAATAATTATAAAAAAATATGACTATAAATAGATATATATAAATTTAATATTTACTTATTATATATTATAAATAAACATATTAACTTGAACTTCTTTATTATTAATTTTTATATCTATAGTAATTATTATAAATATTCAGAATTTTTAAATTTATATATCAATTATATAAGAAAAAATAAATAGAATTTCATGAAATTTTTCAAATGTATGACTTTTGATATGAAAAATAAAGTTACTTAAAATATATTGATATAATATCTTATTAAAAATATTATTAAATTATAAAACTAAAAACAACTATAAATATAGCTAATTTTATATCTTTATTAACTATTTAATAAAAAGATTTTAGAATTATATCAAAATTTATAAATATATTCTTTGTAATATAATGAATAATTTTATCTATAATAAAATAATAAAATTACTTAATATTATTTTCAATAATATGAGCTTAATCTTTATTGAATCTTAATTTTTTTATAATAAATTTTATTAAAAAAATATTATTTATATTAAAGCTTAAATTATAATTAGCTTTAAATAAATAATGTCTAAAAATCTTTAAAAATTATATATATAATAAATTTTTAATAATAATTAATTTAAAAATATATTAAGTATTATATTACTTTTTAAATCTAAAAAATTTCTAATTCTTATAATTAAATAATATTATTATTCTTACTTTAATATAGTTAATATAAAAAAGTAATAATAAACATATTTTTCATCTATAACTTAATAAAAAATTGCTAAAAATTTATGAAAATTTGATATTATATTCTTTAAGATGATAAAATAAAATTTTTTAAGATTATAAAGTGAATTACTATAGTAATATTTTGTAAAATCACATGCTAAAAATGATAAACTGGATGATTATTCCAGTTAAAGTACTATAAAAAATTATTTAAAATTATTTTTTATAAGTAAGTATGAAAAATAATTTTATAAAAATATATTTAAAGATATAAAAAAAATATTTGTAATTTAAAAAAATTTTAGTTAATATTTATTAAATAAATACCAGTTAAAAAAGACTTAATTTTAATAAATTTCATAATAAAATATAATAAAAATATTATTTTTATTATATTTTATTATGAAATTTATTAAAATTAAGCCTTTGTTGACTATATTTATTTAATAAATATTAATTAAAAATTTTTTTAAATTAAAAAATATTTTTTATATCTTTAAATATATTTTTATAAAATTATTTTCATATTTATTTATAAAAATATATTTATAAATAATTTTTTATATCTCTTTAACTAGGATAGCTCACAGATTTATTATATTTGATATGTAATTCTGTAAAATATTACTATATTAATATGCTTTATAATTTTAGAAAATTTTATTTTTATTATTCTAAAGAATATAATGTAAAATATTTATGATATTTGAGTAATTTCTTGTTAAGATATTGATAAATTTTGACAAAAAATATAATTATTACTACTTTTTATAATAATTATAATACAAATTAATAATATAATATTATAGTTAAATAATTAAAAAATTTAAATAAAAAGATTTTAACTTAAAAGTTTTTATTTATATATTATAATTTATAGATTGATGCAAAAAGATTTATACCTCAGATAAATATTAATAGATTATTTTTTCAAAATAAAATTTTAATTCTGTCTTATTTAATTAGATTATTAGAAATTAGAATTTATTTAAATATAAAAATTTTTATTATATATCTTTATAAAAAAATTTTTTATTAATAATAACTTTTTTTAATTATTATTTCTTAAATTTTATTATATAAAATTTAATTAAAATTAATATTATATAGTAAATAATTTAATTACTTAACTTTGAATTTTAATATTTTTATAACTATTAATCCAATTTTTATACAATTTAAAATATTTATTAAATCTAGAGCAATCTACTTATATAATTTAAGTTCTAGCAATACAAATTAATTATAATAATATTTAAAATATCTTTTTTTTAAAAAATAATTTTATTTTAATTTTTTTATAGTAAAATAATATAGTGGCAATCAAAAATAATGCAACACTTAAATTTTTTACTAATTATAATTAGTAAAATATGTATTTTTCCTTATATATAAAAGTTTTTAATTTTACTAACAA
>CAJVPS010001399.1:0-15797 GCA_910591765.1 Ambispora leptoticha | reverse complement strand
TAGTAAACTTCAAAGAAAAAAAATAAATAATAATGCATATAATTGATCTTTTATTATTTATCTATTTAATTTCTGTCTAAAGAGCTGTAACAATCTGTAATTATACTAATTATTACAGTTTTTTCAGATTACACTTTTCCAAAATTTCTATTTTCAGAGTTTTGCGCAGATTTTGGATCAATATAATCAAAAAATCAGTAATAATTAGTATATTTACTGATCATTGCTGATCTGATATCTATTAAATTTACCAATGACCATTTCTTACTCTGTACTGGATATAATGGTAAAGGTAGTTAATTAATATATATTAGATAGTTAATATATATAATACAAAAAGAATATGAAAAAGTTTTGTTAAATATCCCTCATAATATTACTAATAAAATCATAATATATCTTTGATATAAATTCAAAGATATTCTATTAGTACTAATAGTAAGATATCTGAATATCCTATCATAATTAGATTTTTGAAAAAAGAGCTATATTTCTCAGAGTATAATATTATTAGCTAATAAGATAATATTAATTATTATATTCATTAATATTTGTATTTTTCAAATATCCTTTTTTAAGCAATTTACTTTTGATATAGGGAAATAAATCACAATTGAATGAGATACAAATAAGATTTATATCCTTTCTTTTATATTTATCCCACTTTTTTGATCATTCATCTATTAATTATCTAAGTTTATCTTGCCTCACTTATAGAATATTAAATTCTCAGAAAAATGCTAAGACCTCTGGAATTCGAATACTAATTTTAGCTCTTTGTTATATCTATCTAATTGCATCCTATTCAAAAATGATAATTTAGCCAGCTTATATTAGACCAAGTGCAATAGTAATGGGACACCATTCATACTGTTTCGGCCTATTTTGAAAATTTCTTACCTAACAGATTCTCAAAAATATATTTACATCTTTGCTCATTGCTATGATAGAAGCAAATTGGATACTATTCAAATTTCATAGTTATTAACAGATATGAATATTCTCACTGATAGTTTCCATTTTCATATAACCAGAGATATATATTAAAATTATTTATTTGACCAGTTTTACCAAGATATTTTTCACTACATTTCTCAGTATATTATTGAATCTTGATTATTTTATTAATAATATGAATAAAATTAACAAATCTGGAGTGAGTATTTTCTTTTAATATACTCTGAGATGAATATTGAAGTTTTTTTAGATCTATATGCATGAACTCTTCATGTATAAATCTCTGCTTTGGAGAATATTCATCATTATCATCTCTAAGATAATATAAAATTAGCTTATTCTTTATTACTATAATTTTTTGAATTTTATGAATGCTTGGACTGAATATGAGATTCATCACTCTTTTCTGATTCTCCATATCTTCTTTCCATTTAGCATTAGCAAGCAGATAGCAAATACTATCCTCCTTTTTTAACTTATTTTTCTCATTCTTTCTAATAGAATACTTATACTTTATAGATGATCTAGATTTTACTCATTCCAATTTAATAGCTTTTGCTAGAGCTAAACTCTATTTTAATGAACCTGGAACTCAAATGAGATATGTTGAATAATTATTAAAATAATCTATTACTTCTGGCAAATACTTGATCTACACTCTTATTAATTTAGGATTTTTAGATATTGATTCAATAACATATTGAATTTTATAAAGTATCTCTATTAACATCTTATTAAATCATTCTACAAGAGCTAATTCATAATAACTATAAGCATCAATTATTCAAATTGTGATATTATGTGCTTCTATTAGCTGACTTATCAATTTTTTGAATTCTGTTCTATTATCACATTATAATAATTAAGAATAGATAAGGGAGTTATTAGGGTTATTATAAATTTTCTTAAATACTTTAGTAACTTCAGAACTATTCTTTGATGTTAGAGGAATACTTGTCTTGAATCTGCTAGCCATATCTATAATCTGTAATATTGCTTTTCATATCTTTCTCTTATATTTATCATGTGTAAGAAATAAGAGGTCACACTGATATATACAATTTGAATGTGAAATTTTATTATAACTAACTTGTGAAATATTTTTCATTGATAGAACATACTTTTGTCATTTATTCTGGTTATATAACCATTCACAAACTTTTTTATATGGGAATTTATATCCTTCTTTTTTATATGTATCTCTTAAAGCTTTTGCATTGAAGAAATATCCAGATGGAGTATAATAAATTTTACATAAAATTATATTTTGATCAAGCTCTTCAGCTCTTGATGAATCTATCAAAATTTGTGGTTTTCCCATTCTAATTTATCATACTATAAGAATAACAAAAAGTGTAGGATTTGAAGTTTGAATATATATTAAAAAATGACTCTAGAAGATATAAAAAGATTGATAATCTATCATAAGAGGGATTGTAAATTTACTATTGAAGATACTCAAAAAATTACATAAGAAAAGCATGATAGATATATTTCAGATTATTTTATTCATTCTGATTTAGCACTTTTATGAGAATGCAAAAAAAAGCATCAGTGAAAAACTTCTTATAATCATGTTAAATATAAGAAAAAATGATGTTCTATTTATGATATTTTAATAGTTGATGAGTTAGCTCAAAAAAGAGAAGAAAAGTATCTTTCAACAATTCATGCAAATACTACAAGACAAATCTTACTAGAATGGTAATGCCAATATAAATATATATGGATAGTCCTTCTAGATCATATTAAGTATCAAAACTCTTGATATCTAACGTGTACTTGAAAAAAACCTAAACTAAATATTTCTATAACTAAAGAACTGGCCTAAAGTCATAGTAGAAAATATATTTCAGATAATTATGTTAATTATCTTTTATCACTTTTATGGAAATGCCAAAATAGTCACATTTGGAAGTTATCTTTAAGTATTGTTAAAGATTAGAAAAAATAGTATATTACTTGTTGTGGATAAAATTGAACTATTGATGATATGCATTAATATGCTAAATTATTAAATGGTAATTGTCTTTTGGATACTTATAGAGATATCTATATTAAACTTAGATAGATTTGTAAGTGGGAATATGCATAGGAATCTTCTTACTATAATATTATAAATTATAAATAATAGTGTTTATTATGTCATGATAAGTATAAATGTAAAAAAATATGTTGTGAAATTATGACAAAATTATTAGATTATCCACTATCAACTATACATAGACCTAATTTCTTAAAGATATAAGAATATCTAACTGGATTAAAACTTGATATACTCTATTATAATTATGGATTTGCTATAGAAGTGCAAGACATACAATACAAAATATATCACAAATTCTTCTATAAAGATAATTCAAAAAATTTTAAGAAACAATTAGAGCATGATCAGCTTAAAAAAGAATTATATGACAAGAATAATATCTATTTATTTTATATTTACCATGATGATAAAGATTTAGAAAAGACTATTTAAGATAAATTATGAGTATTAGAACTTATTAACTAATTATTTCTGGATCTTACTAATAATATTTCATAATTTAATAGTAATTATATATTCTTTTTTTTTAATTCACAATTCCTTATCTGGATCAATTCTAATAATAGGCTTGCTTAATCTATGCAAAGCACAGTCTAAGAACCTACTTATTTTTGATATTACTTATTATAGCAAAGTCAAGAGATAAGATAATATAATATGTCATAAAAAATAGAGACAGAGTCTCATTACTTCATAATAATCATAGTATTTTATAGATCCCAACCTCCCAATCAAATAACTCATAGATCAGCTATAGATAAAGAACTTGAGCTAGAATAAATTAATCATGAACTTCAGGAAATATTACAATTGGAGATAATTATCAACAAGTTGAATGAGAAATATATAAAGGATCTGGAATATAAATATATCTAGTATGAGAATGAAATTTAATCTTTTAATAAAGAATTGGAATAGCTTGAGAATACTTCAGAAGAAGAAAAGGTGGAATTGAGATCAGAAATATTATCTTTTAAAAAAAGCTTATATCAAGCTAAAAAGGAGGTCTGAGATAAGATATCTTATATTGATAGTATAGAAAAGCAATTACAAGAATCAGAAGAGTGAGTTCAAAATTTAAGATATAAATTCAAAGTTATTTCTTCAAGAAGAAGTTCTTCAAGTTTATATAATTCAGAAGAAGATACAGATATGATAAATCTTGACCTTTTTATACAAATTAATTGAGACTTAACTTGAATTGAAAATTATATCTGAGATGCTGGTACTTTATTAAATAATTCTATCAATATTATAAATAGTATTAGAGGCTCTTTGAATACTATCCACCTTAATTACCAAAATGCATATTAGAATATAGATGATATTATAGCCCAATGAGATGAACAGAATAATCAAGTATTGTAATTGCAACAAGATATTAATTATTTTAGAGAGCAAAATACTAATCTTCAGAATTAAGTTAATCAACTTATTCAGGAGTGAGATATCTTACAAAATTATATTAATCAACTTATACCAGAGTAAGATATCTTGTAAAACTATATCAATCAACTTATATCAAAATGAGATGTCTTGCAGAATCATATCAATCAACTTACTCAAGATCTTAATAATATCCAACAAAGATATAATTTATGAGAGTATTTATGATATAATGTTATCTTGATATTAGAAAAATAATCTAAACTCAGACATCCTCTCAAAATTATTTATAAGATATCTATTTATTAGCTAAAGCAGAAGTTACAACAATACCAGACTGATAAAAAATTATTAGAATATAATTGAGATCAGCTCTTTGATAGATATTACAATAAATTCAAGAATCAGAAGGCAAGTTATATCAAGTAAAAAAATAGAGAGCACAATTCATAGCAATTAATTTTAAATTTACAAGTCCAAATTTTATTACTACAGAATAATATATCACAGAATCATAATAATAATCAAACAGATATAGTGAGTTATGAATTAAAAAATTTCATGGATATCCTACTAAAGATCCCAAAGAATATATTGAAGAATTTAGATTATGGCTTGTAGGTTCTGGAATAGATATAGAGGCTGGACATACTAATAGAATTAATGCTCATGGTATTTTTATAGCATCTGTTAAAGGTGATGCTAAAGATTAGTATAAAAAAACTATTCACAGAAAAAATTGAGAATTGAAAAATTTACTTAATAATACAATATAAGTAAATTTAGCTGGTATTCAAGGAAGAAATGCTGGTCAAATTGGAGCATAGGTCTTAAATCATACAAATAGACAGAATGGTAATATTATAATTCCAGCTCATATAATATTTGATGAAGATTGGTCTTTTGCTGATGGTCAACTAATTGATTGCTTATTTAATATATCTAATGCTAAAATAGGTAATACTATAGTTATACCTAGTATTCGACTCAGATAAGTATTATACTAATTCAAAACTAACTATCTTACAGTAATTACAAAGAAATAACAAGTACTTTTTGGTTCAACTGTTCAAAAAAGTAATCCAATTGGCTGGTTCTATTCTAATTTATAAAGATTAGCTAGGCTCGCTAATATAAATGAATAACAAATTTGATTGTAATTCCTTTATGGACTTTCACCTATCAATCAGATAGAAGTTCATTATTTAAAAATCAAAAAATCTCCAGATGAGTTGCTTTCAAAACTTGAAGAAATTGTAAGATATATAGCAGAACAATTATCTGAAGCTTACCTGTATTCAAACTCAGATTCAGTATCATTCAGTAAAGATTATGGAAAGAATAATTATTCAAGTAATACAGATATGACTGAAGCTGAAGTCAGAAACTTGGTAAAATCTATGATATTATCTGAGCAATCTTAATCTGTCTCGCAAACTATCTCATCTAAATCTCAAAAGAACCAGATCACACTTTCACAAGATGATTTCAAAAAAATTATAGTAGATTTGAAGGGAACTATTACTAAAAAACAGCAAACTTTGAAGAAATTCTCTGGACTAGAAAAATGAAAAGCTGATAATTTTGCTTTGGATCATCTTTTAGATAGTGTTTTTAATGACAGAAGTTTACTATTACCTGAAGATTATGACTATAAGTTAGATATCAATCAAGCAAAATTAGCTCAAGTAATATATACTATATTAAAATCTTCTCAATACAAATATTTAAAATATGGTAAAACCGATCATAATTCTTGCAACTGTCATAAAAATAAAAAGAAGAGCAAGTCTAGATATTCTAATAAAAGTAGATCCAAGAAAAAAGATAGGATTAATCTTGTTACTAGTAAAGATTCAGATTCTGAGTCTGATACTAGCTCTTCTGATAATGAATCTAATTCTAACTCTGGATCTGATTCCAAATCAGAATCTGATTCTGTGAATAACTTAACTAAGACTGAAATTGTGAAAATCATCAATGCTGTTAAATCAAAAAAAAGTAAAGTGAAAGAGTAAATCAGATAAATTATTATCTAAAAAGTCTAGTTCAAAGAAATATTCTTCTCAAAAAATGCAAAAGAAATCAGGTATAATTATTGACTCACAAATTCAAAAATTATTCTAGATATATTTAATAATCCAGAGATTATAAAAATGATTAAAAACAATATTAATAATACAAATTTGTCTATGACTTGAAGAGTTGCCTCTAAAGGGTCTATAAAATCTAACTTTATAAATTATCAAGAGTCAGTTTCAGAAATATCTGATTCAGATAAAGAAGAGAAAATGTTAAATGATCTTATAGAGATTAATTTTGTTCAAAGAAAGAAACCTATCACAAGCCTTATAACTATACCAATTAAAATTAAGTGCTTAAAAATTCTAACAATATATCTTGATAATAGAGCTGAACCTCCAATTATATCAGAAGATATTGTTAAATATATAAATTAGCCAATTGATAAATCAGAAAAATATGATCTTAGTGAAGTTACTATAGTTCTAACAGAATCTATTGGTATTACTCATAATTTTTCAATAACATTCTCTTTAGGTTTTACTATACATGAAAATTTTGTAATTATATATTTTTCTAAACTAATATTAATATTTTCAAACTCACTTTTCAAGAAATATAAATGTACTATAGATTGAGAAAAAGATAAATTGAAAATTTCTTTTAATGAGAAGGATCATATTATTCTAGTAACTATGCATAAAGTCAAGAATAAGCTCAAAGTAAATTACGTTACTATATCTTAGAATAATAAGTTATTGATATCTGATCAAATTTTACAGGATACCAATAATAATGAGAGTAAGAATAATAAATCATTGGAGAAATGACATGTTTTCATGGGTTTTAGCTTAGATTCTATGATTTAACTTTAAAAAAAATGCATGAGCTATGAGAAGTTAGAAAAATCACTATATTAATACTTGATTCTAATAATAAATTACTTAAACTCAATAAAAAGTTGCAGGTTTGCTGAAGATAGTCATATAATGGCTATAAAAATGAATCTGATAACTTAAATAAAAAGATTACTAATATTGATATAGAAAAAGCAAAGATAAATTAGTTGGAATTCAAAATTCTTTCTGTTTCATGCTCAATTTCTTCTGTTTCTTTACAATTATATTTAATTAAAGTATATAAATCATCTTTTTTTATTATAATTTCAGCAGTATTAACTTTACTATCTACTATATAACTTCTTCTAGTAATAATTAGATAGGTTAGAAATTTGATTAGTCTTAGATCTCAATTTTTTTCTCTTTATCTGTATATCAAAAGTAATGATAAGAGTTTCTATAGAATGTGTAATATGATTGATAAATCGAGTATTGTCTCTACTAATATTTAATTGTGATATTACTTCTCTAGGATCTATTAAAGGATGGTTTTCTCTCCATATTTGATATACATGCCTTATTGATATTTTATATTTGATAATTATAGCTTCTAATGCACATTTTATCAAATTTCTGACATTAATAATATCTTGTATATTATTATCTGATAAAGGAATTATATCAGATTACAGATATCAAATTATTTTTTCAGAGTTTTTAGTCATGATCTATTTATAAAAAATAAAAAAATATTTAGATATAAATTCAAAAATTTTTCAATCTAGTTTTGATACATATCTAAACTATTTGATAAATATTCAATTTTGTTTTGATATATCTAGATCATTTAATTAATATTTAATTCTATTTCAGTAAATATTTGATTTAGATATATCAGTTAATATTTAACTTTATTTGATTAATATTTAATTCTATTTCAGTAAATATTCAATTTATTCATTTTTATTAGTATTTGATTAATATCTTCAGTCAATATTTGATTAGTATAATCACAAGTAGTACAATAAAAACTTATTATTTTTTGTGTTTTGGTAGAAAGATAGATATTATGAGATTTAATCTGAAAATATTGAGGCATTATATCAGATGATTTCTCAATCTCATTAAGAGTTATAGTTTTATTATATACAAGATATTAATATAATTTTTGATATCAGAAGTTTGTGATTTATAGATATTACTAATATAAGTTATTCAATATTTAATTAATTTTTTTACTATATTATCTATTATTTGATATGACATATATGAAAGATCTTGAGAAAGAAATATATCATATTCTCCAATCTTCTTATAAATTACATAATTATAACAGTAAGTTGTGGGATAAATACATAAAGCAAGAAGAGAATTTTGATCAAGAAAAAAAGAGATAGGATTAAGATAGAAAGAAGTAGAATAAAAAACTGAAAGAACTAATATTAAGATCCAGAAATTATGTACTCATGATCTGGAGCTTATTAATAAGACTAGATATCTACAGATTAAAAATACTTGTAAAGATATCTCTCTTGCAGAATCCAAGACTTAAGTATGTTATAAAATTAGAGAAGATTAAATCACTTCAGAATAGGATAAAATTATTGAAAGATAAGCTAGATTTATCTCAGAAAGACTTATCAAAGAAAGAGTTTGAAATCAAGTCTCTCAAGTTTAAGATAGTTAAATTAGCTTTAAAAATTAGTGAATTAAAGTGTCTGAAATCTAAGGATATATTGGGATCTATAATTGGTAGAGATGATAAGAGGCAGAGCTCTATGACTTAAAGAATTATTCTAAAGGAGCTTGTTTCCATAATAAAAAATATGTAAAGTGAGAAATAAAGTTCTATATTGAATTCTAGTAGAGACATAATCCTATTGTAAAGTAATAATATTTCTACTGTTAGTAATTCTAGTCACTCTGTATCTGCCTCCAGTAATAAAAATCTTAGTAAATATTTTGTACATAGAAAAAATATGGATCTAATAGAAAAAATTAATAGTAAGATTATTGAACTATCAAAAAATGATATTGAGATCAACTCCAAGGTAAGTAATGAAACTAGCATTAGTAAAATTAGTGCTAAACTACATATGTTCTCTTTGATTAAATTGAATATCCAAATGAGATCTAGTCTTGAGGTTTTGTCTCTTCTTGCTATGGCAAATACTTTAATATTACCACTATTAGCATATATTTTTCTTATTCTGTTAATTATTATGATTATATAATTTATAAGATGCACATGGAATATAAGTAGACTTGAAGTATTATTGTTTTACAGATCTGAAGAAGTAATTCTAAAGGATTATAAAAAAAGTGATTAATTACAGAATATGTGGATCAGGCAAATATCTATTTAAACTTGAATATTATTTATATATGAAAAAATATTATAAATAATATATAAGTACCACTAATATTAGGAAGTATTAATAAAGTACTTAACAATATAGATCAATAATTTTATTAATATTCACTTTAGATGAGTCATCTTTTTTTACTGTTCTGCATAATTAGTAGTACTTGAAGATAGGTAAACTCAAGATCAACCATCTTGTGCCATGTATTCTGGAAATCTATTAATACTCTGCATTCTGATTTCAAATCATATAGAAATATATATTATTCCAGAATTATAATTTCAGGTTTACATTTTTGCGCTTGCATAATTAATTCATACATTATATTTCTATATTCTATATTAAACTTAGATAATTCTAAAAGTAGATCCAATAATTTAGAATGAATAGAGTTTGTAATTTTGTCTAATGCATTAAGATAATCATTATTTATTATATAATCTCTGTTTTTATCTCTTCTGCTGATGTCAGAGTATATTCTTTCCATGTGAATAATAGTATCTTTCCATAAATAAAAGATAATGACTTCATCTTTTTTTAGTATATTATATAAGTTCTTAATATAATTTTTGGATCATTTTTTAGTCAACTTCTGTAACTCTTCATCTTTAATTTTTGCTATTTCATCTTCATCTAGACTCAGAAAGTCATTGCTCTGCAATAAATTCTTAGCAATTTTTAATTTCTTCTTCTTGGATTTCTTTTTGCAATCCAAGACTTTTGAGAGAAATTCAGATAATAATTAGTATTTATTATCATAGTTTATAAAATAAGCACAAAGATCAAATAGACTTTTGATATAATAATCAATATTTATTTTCTTGTTAAATCTTTTTATCACATCTGGATATTTCATATAGTCTTCTTTTTATTGTTATATTTTTTTCCTACTATTATCATAAATCTCTTCAGATACTACTATAATATAACTGAATTGTTTATCAGGTTTGAAGGCTTTATATAGATATTCATTAGTGGGTAAATTCTTCTTTATAAGCTGTTGATTTTCCAATATTTCATAAGAATACTTAGCCTTCATTCATGAAACAAACTGCTCTATAGAAATATTTCTTTGCTTACCTTCCTTTTTAGATCTCCATATATATGTCTGAATAAATTCATCATAATCTAATTTGAAAAGTTTTTTCATATTTTTCTAAAGAACTTTTTCAACAATTTGATGTATTATCTTCTCATTACTGACTTTCAAAATTCTATTCATAATTTCCTTATCTACATCATGAAAAAGCTTAGATTGATCTCTTTTTACAATATCTACCCCTTTAATAAAAAGCTTATCTGGATTGAAATTTGACTTCTTTTTATGCTCAAGATCATAATATTTTTTCTTTCCTATAAATATTATGAGAAATAAGATCTTCTCATATATCATATTAAGATAAAATATCCTATTATCCTTTTCAAGCTTCATATTTACTTTATTACAGAGATTTGCCATCACTTTCATAGAGATTTTTACTATTTTTTCCCAGTACTTTTCTTGTGAGAATTGATCTAATTTATATTTTTGATCATATTCCTAGAAACACTCTTCCAAACATGTAAGATATAAAGAATTAGTATTCCCATATTTGATGCTGAACTCTTTATCTTTAACAAATTTTTTAACAAATTTAATATTACGCTATCTAGTAGAGGTAATCCCATCTGTTAGTTGAAGTTAATAGAATAAGAAGAGATTATTACCCATCTTACCATAAAAGATATTTATATATAATTTTACCATCTTCTGTTTTGAGTCTAAGCAAATATATTCAAAACTTTTCTCATCTAATTCATTAAGATATTCTTTCATCTTCTTTTATTTATTAAATAGATTTTCCAATACCCTAGCATATAAACTCTTTTCTTCAGGTATATTGTTATGGTGAATAGATCAAGCTTTTATAATTTGATCATTGAATAGAAACTCAATCTTGTAAAGCTTCTTTTTATCACGAAGTATATCTATAACTTCTTTGTAAGATAGTATAATCTTATTAGGTGAGAAATTATAAGTCATAATAAAACTTGGATATAGAAATGCAAAATCTAAATCTGTTACTGAACATTTGTTTTCCAGACTCTTTATCAGTATAATAATATAAGCTCCTGGATACTTACCAGTTTTCATATTTTTACAAGAAACTATACTACATAATATATTGTACAGTAGGGGACATAAGTAGTTGACCCCTCTTCATTTCCTAAAACAATAATATAAAATTTAAATTTTTTTTTTATTATAAAGTATAGGTCAAACCCTGATCACTAATACATAGTATAGTCATCATTCGTATTTATTAATGCTATAACTCTACTTTTCATACTATCAACTAAATTTAAAGCAAGTTGATTTGAAAGATGATTCCATTCTTTTGTTATTTCCCCCTTTAGTCCTTTAACTGTTCAGATTTTTTTTTTGATATTTTAATTTTTAGTAACCGCCATACATTTTCAATAGGATTTTGGTCAGATAACATTGATGGCCAAGGTAGTACACTTATCTCGTTTTCTTCCTTCCATTTTTTTGCAATTTTGGACCGATGTTTTGGATCATTATCCTCTTGCAAAAACCACTCTATATTATCATCACCAAAAAACTCATCAGCAGACGTCAGAAGATCTCTTTGATAGAGAGTACACATAAAATTTGCATTGAGATTTTGTCGAAAACAAATAATCTTGCCAAACTCCCGAGTCGAAAAACAACCCCATACATAAACTTTTGATGAATGCTTAACTGTACGAAATACTTTACGCCGCTCACCAAACTGCCACACTCTTTTATTTGATCAAAATAGTTAAAAGGTACTTTCATCTGTAAAAACAACCCGATTCTAGTTGAAGTCTTGATGATTTTTGATCCACTAAAGCCGTTTATTTCGATGCTTTTCTGTAAGTAATAGTTTTTGAAGTTCATTAAAATATTTTCCGCCAGCTGTAACCATATGTCGTCTAACTCTACATACACTAACTGTAACATTTTGGGTTTCAAGTTGTTGTTGTATTTCGCCGGAAGTTATATTATATTCATTTGTTGCCCACTTTGCAATTTTTTTGTCTTGGGCAATCGTCATATTGCACCCCCGATCCAACTTTTTCTTGTCATTTAGATCTTTATCTTCATTGTATTTTTTGACCCAATTAATAGTAGTAGCTTTAGTATAATCAACATAGGAAGCTATTTTTTCAAAACCCCACTTGGGTCCTTTTGGATGTTGGTGTAAAAAAATTATTTCATATCATTTGTGAAGTGGAAGAGCCATTTTTTTGATCACAAAAATTCGATTGCTGTATAGCCTCCCTTAAAACGTTTCACTGACCCAAAATAGTATGAATGATCAGCATTCGTATTACTCTTTTCCAGAAAAAATTTTAAAGTATTATTATAATAAATTTTTGGGTGACGAAAAGGGGTCAACTACTTATGTTCCCTACTGTAACTCCAAGCTTTAGTATCTAAAAGATTATACATCTTCATATCTCCTGCAAAATAATGAGAATCAGAAAGAGAGATATATGCAATGGATGATATTTTTCTATAATCATTAATTATATTATGCCTAATCATGAGTTTTTGATATCTCAATACATCTATTATATAATAATTTGTCACTTCATACATATTTTTTGCAGAAATATCAGAGAGTTGAAATATTGCTTCTTCATAATACTTATTCATAATATGAATGGGTATATCTTTCTTATCATCTAATTTACAGACATCTAGATAATATTTAAGTGAACTCATCTCTGATTTTAGATATAATTTTTTGAAACAAGTATGAATATTAATAGGTATATATTCTGATATTTTAAGATACTTTGAGTAGAATTTCTCATCAGATATCTTTATCTTACTTTTTTGATATTTCTATTTTATAATTTCTTTAACGTTAAATAATTTAGATAACATATGATTAAATATCTATTCAAAAATATCTAAACTTTTAGCTTTTTCTATAATAAAAGGCCAGTCATACTGTGAATTATTAAATTCGATTTGTATATCTGACATGATTGCTTTCCAATAAAGAGTGAATATTTTTAATAAATTTTCTTGAGTTTCATAGATAACTATAACTCAATTTGAATCTGGTAATATTTCAATATTAATAAGACAAATCTGTTTTAGTGATACTAAATCATCCTTCTAATATATGGTCATGCAAATCATAAAAACTTGATTCTTATCATTTTTTGCATTAGGTAAATCTCTTATTTTACAATTATTATATATTTTTATATCCCAGATGAGCACAAGAATTTGATCATGCATGAGAGCTAAAGATATTATTTGATCATCTGGCCTATTATTCCCTAAAGGCTAAAAATTATTTACAGATATATGAAAATAATATAATGAATTTATATTTGATATATAATTATAATTACTTAATACAGTCAACTCAGAAAGAGATGGTTTTTCTTTACAGGCTATTTTTCAATAATAATAAATATTAGTAATATCATCTGATACTATTTCAATATTATATTTATGAATCTCTTTCAAAATTCGTGTTCTATCATAATAATTTCATGTAGTAATATGAATATATACCTTTTTCTCAGTATAATAATCATGAATTGGATATGTGTGGATAACTTTTATCCCAAACTTTGATTTATCAATCTTTTCTAATTCTAATATAATTTTTACTAATCTTGATTTGAATATAGATAAAGATTCATTATTAGGTATGATGATATCAAAGAAGAACTTGATACCTATAATATCTACTCTAGCCTTTTGCCCATTAATCAAAGTGTCATAAATACATAAAATATATATAGATATTCCATTTATATATCCAGTAGCATCACTTACATCATTAAATATGAAGTGTATAGATTTTTTATCAGATAAATTTTGTTAGAGTATAGCAGTTAACTTATTATCACATTCTAAAATAATATCATTATGAATTGGGATTCTGGTTAAAGTTTCTCCATCTCTATACCACTTGAGTTGTGCACTTTGTTTATTTATTTTTGGTATTTGATTTTTTATATATTATGAATCAATCTTTATTTGATTATATTATTATAATATAGTGTTACAAACTATACTCTGGGAGGTAGATTTTATCACAAATATAGTTTATAATAAGTTTTGAGGGTAAAGACTGAATTATTTATAAAGGTAAAGGGAATTATAATTATTCTAAAAATTTCCTAGTATCAATACTTATGAGTATTATATTAATACAAGACAAAAATGAAATAAAATAAAATTATAAAATGAAGTTGTGATCACAAATACTAAACTAAGAGGTGATATCAAAAACTAAATAACCAATACTTAAAACTAATAACAAATATTAAAACAAAACTAAGATAACCAATGCCAAATCAAAATAAAGATAACAAATATCAAATAAAGCTTTTGAATATAAGAAAGCTTACCAAATCTTTTCTAATAGAGATAACAAATATCAAATCCAAGCTTTTGAATGTAGGAAAGCTATCAAGAACTTTTTCAATCAAAATATAATCTATTATGATAGAAGAGATAATTGAAAGCAGAATATCAAGATAAATTCACAGGAAAAATTACAAGATAAGTATAACTCAAGTATTTTTAAAAGATAATTGAATTATTACTATTCAAGTATGTTTATTTTAGGTCTTAAAGCAGAGATATTTATATATCTTTGAGATTTTATAAGTTTCTATCTAAACTTGTTTACTGCTCTAGTTTATAATTATATTCTTTGAGGTAAAATATCAATAAATGAACAAGTAAAAATAAGAGATAAGATACATATGGTAGATTAAATAATAATACAAATGATAAAATAAAATGAACAGATAAGATATATATTCTAAAAAGAAAAGACAAAAGATAAAAATAAATGAAATTCATTAATGAACCATTTCTAAAGTATTTCTGAAGTATTTCTAAATTATTATTAAACTATTTGTGAACTGTTTTTGATTTTGGGGCTAATTGTTTATTAATAATCTTAAAATATTGTAAAAATGTTGCAAGAACATTATAAAAATATTATTGAATTATGATTGAATCTATAATTGATACACCAATTATATTATTCAAAATCACATATTATTCAAAGATCAATTGATTAGTCATATTTTCCAAGTTTGAAAAATTATGAAATTAAAGAAATTTATATTACTATAATAATATTTAGTCTCTCTAAGTAAGATCAAGCT
>CAJVPS010001398.1:0-15799 GCA_910591765.1 Ambispora leptoticha | reverse complement strand
TGTTAAAAATAGAAATGTGATAATAAATATAGTAATAAATGATATAGAAAATAGAAATAATTATAAAATAAATAAAACTATAATAAAATGTAATATTTCATAACTAGGGAAAAATTAAGAAATTAAGGAATTTTATATCACTATGGTAATAATATGATTTTAAATAATATAATTAGTATATTAATTATAGATTCAATTATAATTCAACAATATTTTTATAATATTTTTACAATATTTTTATAATATCAATGAATAATTAGTCCTGAAATTAATAACAATTTACAAATAGTTTAATAATAATTTAGAAATACTTCAGAAATAATTTAGAAATGAATTTAATTTATTTTTATTATTTATCTTTTCTCTTTAGAATATATGTCTTATCTTTTTATTTTATTTTATCATTTGTATTATCTTATAACTTATCACATATATCTTATCTCTTTATTTTACTTGTTTATTTATTGATCTTTTATCCCAAAACTTGTAATTATAATTTAGAATAGCAAACAAGTTTAAATAGAAACTTGTAAAATCTCAAAGATGTATAAATATCTCTGCTCTGAAATATGAAATAAATATACTTGAATAATAATAATTCAATTATCTTTAATAATACTTGAGTTAATACTTATCTTGTAATTTTTCTTTGATTTTTATTTTGATATCTTGCTTTCATTTATCTCTTCTATTATAATAGATTATATTCTGATTATTTATAAGTTTTTCTTATCTGAAAAACTTAGATAGTGGATGCCCTTTACTTAAAATAAGTCAAGTATATTTATTTAATTTAGAAGATTCTTGTAAACTTTCCTATATATAAAAGCTTAGTTTAATATTTGTTATCTTAGAATTAGTATTTATTACTTTAGTTTTTGCATTTGTTGTTATCTTGATTATAAGTATTTGTTGTTTTAGTTTTTGATACCTATTCTTAGTTTAGTATTTATAATTATAATTTTATTTTTATTTATATTTTATTTTATTTATATCTTGTATTAATATAATATTTATAAGTATTGGCACTAGAAAATCTTTAGAATAACAGTAATCTTTTTTACCTTTATAAATAATTCAGTCTTCACTTTCAAAACTTATTATAAACTATATTTGTAGTAAAATCTATCTTTCAGAATATAGTTTGTAATATTATTTCAAGAAAGTATTTAGCTTCATTTCAAAGTTTACAGTAATCACAAGCAGGTAAATTGAGTTGCTTTCCAGATTTATTTCTATCTCTAGCTTCTGAAATATTTTCACTATCCATAAAGTATTTATAATATAAAAATTTAACTATTCTTTTTTTTTAGCTTTAATTTTCTCAAGGCTTTACTTCTAGAAAAAAATCTTTTTTTAGTGATAGGTATCTTCTTTGATTCTCAAGTATATTTTACTTTTAATCACTAGTTTTTAGTTTCATTCTGAAGTAAAGTATTGATAAGTTATTTGGAATATTTATTTTAACATTAATTCAGATGACTAAATTATCAAAGCATTAAGAATATTCATATTTGAGTATTGGTAATTTATAATGATATCAATATTCTATAGCAGATTCTCTCTAGTCAAAAGTCTATTAAGAACTTTGATAGTGAGTTTACTGAAATCTTCTTTCCAATTTTGAATATTTTTCTCAGGTAAGAGTAATATCTTCAACTTATATTTCTTTTTCAAAAATTTTAATATTTCTAACTTTAGAAATTGAGTTTATTATCATATAGAAAACTTTTTTAAAGTTTATATTATTAAATTATTTAAATGAGATATGAATCTGAGTTCAGAATTTATCAGATATCTACTATAGAAAATTATGATCTTCTAGATTTTGATCTTTAATTTTGAACTCATCATTAGAGATTTTACTAGAGAATATTTCAAAGTTATCATTACTATTTTTAAATTAAGTATTTTATTATCTATGAATGAATTTAATTGATATTCTTTCTTTTTTTTCATTCTAATCAAATGTTATTATATTTTTCTTTAAATTAATTTTAACATTTATTTTATTTAATTAGTCTATTCCTATTATAAGACTATATATTTGAGCTTTAGTAATATCTACTTTTACTAGAATTATAATTCTATTAATAATAATAAGAAAGTTATCAATTGCTTCTAGTAGTTATTTGAAATATCTATTGATATTAGATATAAAGATATTTAATTTTTATTAAATTTTCATTCCAAGTTATTTGAGGAATTTATAACTGATAATATATTCTAATACTCTAATATTAATGATTAGATCTACAAGAATCTTTTCAACTTTGACTTTACATCAAACTGAGATTATTTTGATCTTCTGGATGAATATTATTTTTTGTTTGAGTTTCTTTTGTAATTTCTTTTTTATTTCTTTTGATATTTGAATTTGTTGTTTAGATAAGATCTTGATGAGTTATGTAATAGTAATGTTAGCTTTTTGGAATGCCAAATCTTCAAGTATATTATAAGTTTCTGCTTTCTTTGCAAGAACTAGAAGATAGACTTTTTCTTTTTTTCATTTTTTTTTCAAATTGGTCTTATCTTCTTTTGAAACTTCTGATAAAGATTGGATAATTTTATTTTCTTTTTTATTTTCTTCTTCTTCTTTGCTCATTTTTTTTCTTTAGCAAGATAATCATGAGTTATTAGTAATGAAAAACTAGATTAGATGGATGAATTACTTGATAAATTATTATCAGATGCTTATAAAATAGCTATTAAGTTCTAAATTTGAGTAAAAAGAGAAGAAGTATCCAGATTTTGAATTGCTGGTTATTACTTTAGGTATTCTGATTTTGCTGATTATTATTATTACTATTATTATTCTGATTTTGATTATTCCAATTTCATGAGATATTTTGATTATTAGATTGCTAATTTATAGATTGAAAGTTATTAGAATATACTCTACTAACATGTTTTTTTTCTCTATAACTATAATATATAATAGTGAATTTGTTTTCTTACTAATTTTATTATTAATTATTATTATTATTCTAATTATTATATCTTTTATCAGATTTTATATAATCTAATCTACTAGTTAGATCTTGTAAAATCTTAGCAAGAATATTTTATTTAGTAGTTGGTCAAGCTTAGATTTGATAATAAATTTGTTTGAGTAAATTTGAATTAGCTTCTTTAATATTTTTTGCAGTTTCAATAATACTTTTTATAATATCTTTAGCATTCAGATTAATCCATTTTCAAATTTCAGATTTGAGATCTTTCTTGAAAATTTAAATCTTGTATTCTTCCAAATAAATCTATTCTGAATCTACTTTGCTTTCAAGTTTCATGAATTAATTTATATATTCTTTAACTATTTCAGTCTGCTTCAATAATTTCAATTTATTTTGTCATTATTATATCTTATAAGATGAATGAAATTTCAGAATAAATTAGTAAGTAAAATTATGTTTATCATAATTTTCAATTATTTATTTATTTAATTTGAAAGTATTACTCATAGATTATTGATCAAATCAGGTAGCAACTGGTTCCTCTAGATATTCTCTTACTATCTCAATCTTTCTTTCTTTGATAATTCCATTAGCTTTTGTGACTACTTTAAAAATTATATAACTATTCAACTAAATCCTAATTATTACTTTTAAATTTATGAATTGGGATAAGAATCTTTTCAGTTTTCTAAATCTTCATGAATTGAGTTAATTCTTTAAGAACTTAAATAAGGATTTCCATCTTATCTGACATGATTATTTTTTCTTTTGATTAGAACTTCTAAGATTAATTTTATTTAATTATAATTATTGATTTTTCAGAATCTTCTGAATTATTACTTTTATATTCTGATTCTATTGGTTGATTGATTAAAGAGATTTTAAAATTATCTGTCTCTTCAAGAACCAAGAGAATATTGTTGACTAGATAGATCTGTTATTCAACTATAATTTTACTTTCAAATATAAAGATATTAAGTAACTTGATAATTTCTCTTTGAAGTTGATTTATTATGAGATTTTGTTATACTATATTATCAAATAATTCCTGTAAGAGTCTGTTATAGAAAATCATATAATAATTCTGAATTCAGGTAAGAAAATTTATAAATTTTCTATCTGAATTTTCATTTGCAGGAAAACAATAAGAATAATAATTATATGATTTGATATAAGATAAGATTTTTCAAGGATTTTTTCTGTTATGTTCACTAAGATATAAATTAATTAGAAGTTCAATAAATAAGTAATATATATTTATAAACTAATTGATTATTTAGGTAACAAGATATATAATCTATAATAAGTTTTGAGAGCAAAAACTGAATTATTTATAAAGATTAAGAGGATAATAATTATTCTAAAGACTTTCAAGTACTAATACTTACAAGTATTATATCAATACAAGATAAAAATGAAATAAATTAAAAAATGAAATTGTGATCATGAAAATTAAACTAAGAATAGATACAAAAACTAAAGCAACAAATACTAAACTAAAATAAAAGATTTAATATACTAACTAAACTCTCTAATAGTATCTTTTCAACTGTTAGACAAACAAAGAGTATATATAAAAATAAAATAAAGCTTTTATATATGGGAAAGCTTATAAGAATCTTCTAAATCAAATAAAATATACTTGGCTTATTTTAAGTAGAGGGCATCCACTATCTAAGTTTTTTTAGATAAGAAAAACTTGTAAATAACCAGAATATAATCTATTATAATAAAAAAGGTAAATGAAAATAAGATATCAAGACAAAAATCAAAGAAAAATTACAAGATAAATATAACTCAAGTATTATTAAAGATAATTGAATTAATACTATTCAAGTACATTTATTTTAGATTTCAAAGCAGAGATATATTTATACATCTTTAAAATTTTACAAGTTTTCTATCTAAACTTATTTGCTACTCTAGATTACAATTACAAACTTTGGAATAAAGAATCAATAAATAAATAAGTAAAATAAAGAGATAAGATACATGTGATAAGTTATAAAATAATATATATGATAAAATAAAATAAAAAGATAAGATAAATTTTCTAAAAAGAAAAAGATAAAAATAAAAATTAATTAAATTCATTATTGAATTATTTCTAAAGTATTTCTGAATTATTATTAAACTATTTATAAACTATTATTGATTTCAGAGCTAATTATTTATTCATAATCTTAAAGTATTATTAAAATATTGTAGAAATATTACAAAAATATTATTGAATTATGATTGAGTTCATAATTGGTACACTAATTATATTATTCAAAATTACATATTTTTCAAAGATTTATTAATTGATTATAATTTCAAGATTTAAAAAATTATAAAATTAAAGAAATTTATATTATTATGATAATATTATAAATAAAATATATAATATAATAATATGCTAGCTAAATTAATAGAACAAGAAATTTTACTAAGAAAATTATTTATAGTTAAAATAGTTTAAATATACTATATAACTTTGAGATAATTTTTGTGATACTGTATCATATGTAATGCAATATATGGTATAATAATAATCTGTAAGAAAAAATATAATTTGTTACATTATCTTCCTCTTAAGAATTAATATTCTCATTAATACTTTGATTCAAAAGATTTTATGAGTTCTATAGTATTACAAAGATTTTCTAATAGTTTATAAGTAAAGTTATGAAGAGGATAATCTAGCTATTTAATTAAATATTATGATTTGTTATAAATAATTTTTTTATCTAAGATAATTTTAATTTTAAATTCTTCTTTATCAGTTTCAGATATAATAATTGATTATGATAATATTAGATAAATAAATTCTTTATTATTATTAAAATTATATGATTTTAATAATGAAATATGAAAGATAGAGTGGATTTTTATATATGAAGATAAATCTAGTTTATACATGATAGATAAGATTACTTCAAGAATAGTAAAAGAACTAATATATTTAGATATAAGCTTTTTACTAGAATATTATTTATCTATAAGATCTATAATATTACAAGTTAAAAGTAAGACTTGATCTTCTATTTTGAATTTTTAATAACAATAATATTGATTAGTATATTTAGATTAATAATCCTATATTTTTATTAATAGATCTTTGATATCTTTTTATCATATTATTCTAATATTGAATGAATTCATTAGTAGTAATAACTTTATTATCTGAGATAAGTATTGCAGATATAATTAAATGTTAACTATAATCTAACTTAAAGAGTATATAATCAAAAAAAACTTGAATAGAATTATTATATACAAATTCAATGATAACAAGATGTTCATTCTAGTAATCTTGATTATAAATAGAATAGATTCTTAATATTTTTTTCAAAGTATGATTCATTCTCTCAGTTTGTTTATCAGTTTATGAGTGAAATGCAGTTGACATAGCCAATTTAGTACTAATTTATTCAAATAATAATTTCTAAAAATGATTAGTAAATTTGATATTACAGTCTGAAATTATAATACAAGACAGTTTATATAATTTAAAGATATTATTAAAGAAGAATTTAACAATTTTAGATATAGTAATAATAGTATATGTAGGAATAAAATGAGTATATTTAGTAAGATAATCTATAATAACTAAAATTATATTGTATTCTTAATAAATTATAGATAATTATATGATAAAATTCAAAGTAATTTATTTTTAGATATTTTTAAGAATTGTAAAAGATCTGTAGATAATTGATTATTACTTTTATTTCTTTGATATTTTTCATAATTGAGAATATATTTACAAATATTCTTGAATATTTTTGGCTAATAATAGTATTATTGTAATTACTTATAAGTTTTATCAATTTCAAGATAACTAGAGATAGAAATATCATGATATTCTTCTAAGATTTATATTCTCAAAGTTATATTTTTGGATATGACAAGTTATTTTGTATCTTTTAAGTAAATTTTATCATTCTTTAACTCAAAATAATATAATTTGATTATTATTTTGATGTAGTTGATTTAGAATTATATAAGGTTGTCAAAATTTTCTTGAAATAATTATTATTCTCATATTCTTATTGTAATTTTTCACTATTAATTAGTTGTATAAAAATTATAAAAAGATTATTTACTTATAATAGATAAGACAAAGTATTAGTAATAATATTTTTTTTTGATTTATATTTAACAATAAAATTATTAGCTTAAAAGATTTCCAGCTAATAAACTTAATATTTAGAAAGATTATACTATATTTTGATATATTCAAGAGATATATAATTAGTAATAATAGTAAAGTATTAATCTTTCAAATATAATTTCCAAAGACAAATAGCATATATAATAATAAGAAGTTTCTTTTCATATATAGGATAGTTTTGCTTAACAGATAATAATTTATATAATTCATAAGTAACTGATTGATTTCTTTTTCTATAGTTTTGACTAAGAATAGCTTTTATAGCAAACTTAGATATATTAGTTATTATTACAAAGAGTAGTTTAAAATTTGGCAAAATTAAAACAGATATAGTAATTAAATATTATTTTAAATTATTAAATACTTTTTATTTAGACTTATTCCAAATATATTCATAATTTTTATAAAGTAAAACTATAAATAATGAAGTGATTGTAAAAAATCTATTAATAAATTTTCTATAATAACTAGTAAGATCTAGAAATAATCAAAGCTCAGAAATATTTATTGATTAGAGCTAGTTATAAATAGTAGTAATTTTGTATTAATCTATTGAGATTCCTTGATCTGAAATAAAATAATCTAAGTATTTAACATATTACTTTATAAATTCATATTTTTTTAATTTGACTTAAAGTTTGTATTCACAAAGTTTAGAAAAAATAATATAAAAATGATTAAGATATTCTTCTTTAATATTACTAAATATAAGAATATTATTCAGATAGATAATAATGAATTTATTCAAATAGATATGAAAAATATTATTTATAAAAGTTATAAAAATTGCAGGTACTTTAGTAAGATCAAAGAATAGTATAAGAAATTCATAATAACTATATCTTGTTCTAAATACAGTTTTATAAATATCTTTTTTCTTGATTCTAATTTGATAATGTTCAGAGTAAAGATCTAATTTAGAAAAATATTATGCTTTAGCTAAGTGATTTATTAATTTATTAATATAAGATAAAGGATAATAATTTTTAATTGTAATTTTATTTAAAGTATAATAATCTATATAAAGTCAAAGAGTTTCTTTCTTTTTATATACAAATAAGACAGGTACTCCAAATAGCAAAAGACTTGAATAAATAAAATCTTTGCTAAGTAATTTAGATAATTATTTCTTTAACTTATCTATTTTAATATAAGATAAGTAATATATAGAATGAGATGATAGTTCAGAATCAGATATTAAATTAATAATATAATCTATAGCATATTTTGATAGTAACTCATTAGGAAATAAATTAGAAAATATATTAGTAAATTTTTTAATTAATTAAGTAACTTTATGAGAAGTTGATACTTCTTGATATATTTCTTTAATTATAGCACAGATTGCAAATAACTCAGTATTAGATAGAATTTTAGCAAATTATTAATAAGAAATATAAAGTAAGTTATAACTAGATGTAAGTTTATTTTTGCTAGTATTAATCTTAATTACTTTATTATTATAGTTAAATATTATAAAATTACTATACCAGTTAATAGTAAGATTGATATGATAAAGCTATGATTTATTGAGTATAAGATCATAGTATTAAATATTAAGAACTTATATACTAATACCAGATATATAATAAGTATTTAACTTTAATTTCTTAATTGTTATAGATGAGTTAACATTCTTTTTACAATCCTATAGTAATTGAATTTATATTATATGTTTATAATTAATTATCTCAGATATATACTTTATTAATAAAATTATATAATGCTTCACTATCAAGCAAAATTCAAGCAGACTTTTCATTTATATAGCTATTAACTTTCAAATGTTTTTTAGGATTATTCTTAAAATAAGTAAATTCAATATTATTATTAGTAATTATTTATTACTATTATCTTTAATATTATTAACTTTAGCTTTTTCTTTTGAATAATAATTCTTGACAAAATGATCCAGTTTGTTATAGTTATAATAGTTGTGATTATTATTATTTCTGCCATAATTATTATTATTGTTACTACTATTATTATTATTAGATTAATAAGAATCTTTGGCATGATCTAGTTTTATAGATATGAGATCAGTATTATTATAAGAAAAATTCTGATTTCTCTTATATTTTTGATTATGATTATTATTACCACTTTTGAGAGGATGACTAATATCAAACATAATTATATTATAATAAATTGAAAGTTTTCAGGCATTATCAGAAGTTTTCAGTATTTTATATTATTACCATAGTAATATAAATTTTTTAATTTCATAATTTTTTAAACTTGAAATTTTTGACCAATTAGTAGATCTTTAGAAGATATATAATTTTAAATAATATAATTAGTATAATAGTTATAAATTTAATCATAATTTAGTAATATTTCAAGATCATAAATGAATAATTAATTTCAAAATTAATAATAATTCACAAATAATTTAATAATAGTTTAAAAATACTTTAGAAATAGTTTAATAATGAATTTAATTTATTTTTATCATTTATCTTTTCTTTTTAGAATATATATCTTATCTTTTTATTTTATTTTATTATTTATATTATCATTTAACTTATTACATATATCTTATCTCTTATTTTTACTTGTTTATTTATTGATTCTTTGCCCTAAAGATTATAAGTGTAATCTAGAATAACAAATAAGTTTAGATAAAAACTTGTAAAACCTCAAGAATATATAAATATCTCTGCTCTGAGATCTGAAATAAATGTACTTGAATAGTAATAATTCAATTGTCTTTTGAAAATACTTGAGTTATACTTATCTTATAATTTTCTTTAAAAACTTATCTTGATATTCTGCTTTCAATTATTTCTTCTATTATAATAGATTATATTTTGATTAAAAAGATTTTTGATAGCTTTCCTACATGCAAAAGCTTGAATTTGGCATTTATTGCCTTTATTTAGAAAAGATTTGGTAAGCTTCCCTATATGTAAAAGCTTTATTAGTATTTGTTGCCTTTGTTTTGTTTGGCATTGGTTGTTTTAGTTTTATTTGTATTTGTTGCAATTGTTTTAGCATTTGTTACTAGTTTTTGAATATTTGTTGCTTAGTTTTTGATACCACCCCTTAGTTTAATATTCATGATTATAATTTTGTTTTTATAATTTCATTTTATTTTATTTTTATCTTGTATTAATATAATACTCATAAGTATTAGCACTAAGAAACCTTTAAAATAATAGTAATCTTCTTTACCTTTATAAATAATTCAGTCTTCACTCTCAAAACTTATTATAAACTATATTCATAGTAAAATCTATCTTCCAGAGTAAAGTTTGTAATAATAATCCTTTTCTTGAGATAAATATTATCTTTTCAATACTGAATAATTCTATTTTGATTTATCAGTAATCAAATATAAGATTTATAAATAAAAACCATTTAGTATTTTCAAGATTATTCATCATTTTATTAATTTGTGATAAGGAATAGGCATTTTTCTTGATGAGAGTATTGAGTTTTCTATAATCAACACAAAATTATTTCTTATTATTTTTATTTACTATTACTACAATAAGATAGATCCAGAAACTATTGGATATTTGAATAATATCTGTATCTAATATTTATTGAATTTCATTATAAATAAATTCTTGATCAGATATGATTACTTTATAAGTCTTTTGACAAACAGACTTTTCATTTCTAGTATCAATTAAATATTAAATAATATTGATTCATTCAAGTTCTTTGAGATCTGATGCAAAAATATCCTTGTATGCTTGTAATAGATTATGTAAGACATCTTGTTATCCAAGTGTTAATTCTTATTATTCAATTACTTTTTTAATTTCTTCTTTATTTAGAAAGTACACTTCTATTTTATCCTTTTTAGTTGATTCAAATTCTTGAGTTTCACAAGATGATTCTCCTAATTCTTCTCTAGTATTCACTGATATCATTCCTTCAATTGAGATAAGTTGTAAGAAAATTGCTTGAATAATTCATTTATTAGATTGAATTTTATAAGATTTGTTAAAATTATTATATAAAAGAACTCTAATATTTCCAGTATATTCAGCATTAATAGTTTTTTCTTTAACTTCAATTTCTCTTTTGGCTAGTGATAATCAAGACAATAATTAATAAATAATTCCTACAGAAACTTCAATTATTAAATAAAGATTAATCATAATTATTTAACAAGGTTGAATCAAGATTATTTTTTCTCCAAAATATTTAAGATCAAAATTTATATCATATTCATGAACATATTCAGGCATTTTTCTTTTATCATCTTCATTATAAATTTTGATTATTAAATTTGCTGATTATTTTTCAAGTTATTATTATTCTTCTTCTTCTTCATTTTCATCATCTTCAATTGCTGTATAATATTCATTTAGAATTTCTTTAATTAAATTATAATCATTATCTTCAGCTTTCTCTTCTTTTTCTAATTCTGGATATTTTTCTTCTAGTAGTTCTTCAATTTGTTCAGATCATACACAATCTTTACAAGTGTTTGAATCACAAGAAATCAAACATTTATTGCAAAGTTTTATATTAATATATTCCAGTTGAGCTAGTTATTTTCTTTGGAAGAGAGATAGTTATTGATAGATGACCAAAAAGATTTCTTGGACTGATACTTCTTCAGATCTATCATAGATAATATACTATATTTCTTCTTTCTCATCATATTCAGTAATATATCAGGCAAGTATTACTTTTTTAATTTTGTTACATTATTGGTAAATATTTAACAAGTTACCATCACTTCTTAATTTTCTAATAGTACTATTATTTTTTATTAATCAATATGATTAAAGATATATATGTATTACTTAGTATAGTCACAAAAATATTTAATTTCATTATATTCCCAGGTTACTCCAAGAAAGTGTCTAGCTTTATCTTGAAATCTATAGTAATCACAGATAGGTAAATTAAGTTATTATTAGATAAAATAATCAGTATAATATTACTTTTCAGATTCATTTTTATCTCTTGCTTCTGAAATAGTTTTACTATCCACAAAGTATTTACAATATGAATATTTAACTATTCTTTCTTTTAGCTTTAATTTTCATAGGACTTCACTTTTAGAAAAGAATTTTTCTTCAGTAATTAGTATCTTCTCTGATTCTCAAGTATATATTATTTCTAATCACCAGTCTTTGATTTTGTTTTGAAATAAAATAGTTGACAGATTGTTTGATATATTCATTTTGATATTAATTCAAATAACTAGATTATTAAAATATTGAGAGCATTCATGTTTGGATGCTGATAGTTTATGACAATATCAATATTCAGCTGCAGGACCTCTCCAGTCAAAAGTCTATTGAGAACTTTGATAGTAAGTCTACTAAAATCTTCTTTTCAATTTCAAGTATTCTTCCTAGATGAGAGTGATATCCTTAATTTGTATTTCTTCTTCAAATATTTTAATATTTCTAACTTTAGAAATTGCATTTATGGTTAGATAGGAAACTTTTTCAAAGTCTATATTATTGAATCATCTGAATGAAGTATGAATCTGAGTTCAAGATCTATCAGATATTCACCATAAAAAATTATGATCTTTTGAGTTTTGATCTTCAATTTTGAACTCATTATCAGAAGTTTTACTGAAGAATATTTTTGTATTATTATTATTATCTTTAGGTATAGCATTTCATTGTTCATGGATGAATTTGATTGATACTCTTTCTTTTTCTCCATTTTAATCAAAGGTTATGATATTTTTCTTTAGGTCAATTTTAGTATTAATCTTGTTTAACCAGTTCATATTTATTACAAAACTATAAGTTCAAGCTTTAGTAACATTTACTTCAGCTGGAATTACAATTCTATCAATAGTAATAGGAAAGTTATTAATAACTTCTAAGAGTTACTTGGAATATTCATTAATATCAGACATGAAAATATTCAATTTTCTTTGAATTTTTATTTCTAATCATTTGAGAAATTCATGACTGATAATACATCTTGATATTTCAGTATCCACAATCAAGTCTATAGGAGTCTTCTCAACTTTGGCTTCATACTAGGCTGAGATCATTTTGATTTTCTGAATGAATATTATTTTTCATTTAAGTTTCTTCTGTGATTTCTTTCTCATTTCTTTTAATATTTGAATTCTTTATTTAGATAAGATCTTAATGAGTTATGCAATGATAATATTAATTTTCTGAAATGTTAAATTCTCAAGTATATCATAGATTTCTGCTTTCTTGACTAGAATTAAAAGATCAGCTCTTTCTTTCTTTCATTTTTTTTTCTCTAAGTTGATTTTGTCTTCTTCTGATATTTCAAATAGAGATTGAATAACTTATTTTTTTTTCACTTTCTTCTTCTTCTTTGACAATTCTTTGACATTTTCTTTCTTCAGCAAGATAATCATGAGTTACTAGTAATAAGAAACTGAATTAAATAGATAAATTACTAGATAGATCATTATCAGATGCTTGCAAAGTAGCTGTTAAATTCTGAATTTTGATGAGAAGAGAAGTAATATCCAGATTTTATGAATTATTAGATTGCTGATTATTATTTTGGATGTTCTGATTCTGCTAATTATTGTTATTATTATTATTGTTCTGATTTTGATTATTCCAGTTTTGAAAGATATTTTGATTATTAGATGACTGATTTGCTGATTGAAAGTTGTTTGAACAAACTTTACTGACATGTTCTTTTTCTTTACAACTGTAACAGATAATTGAAGATTTGTTTCTTGGCTGATTTCATTACTAATTGTTATTATTATTATTATTATTATACCTTCTGCCAGATTCTACAAGATCTAACCTATTGGTCAGATCTTGCAAGATCTTAGCTAGAACACTTTATTCATCAGTTGGCTGAGCTTGAATTTGGTTATAGGTTTATTTGAGTAGATCTAAATCAGCTTCTTTCATATTCTTTGCAGTCTTAATAATATTTTCTATTATATCTTTAGTATTGAGATTAACTCATTTTCAAATTTCAGATTTAAGACCTTTCTTGAAAATCTGAATCTTATATTCTTTTGAATAAATTTGTTCTGGATCTACTTTGCTTTCTAGTTTCATGAATTGATTTACATATTTCTCTATTGTTCCAGTTTGTTTTAAGGATTCTAATTCATCTTGCCACTGTTATACCTTACAAAATGAATAGAATTTAAGAATAAATTAGGAATAAAAATTATGTTCATCATGATCTTGATTTGTTTATTCATTTAATCTGAGAGTGTCACTTATAGATTATTGGTCAAATCAGGTAGCAGCTGATCCCTCTAGGTATTCTCTTACTATCTTAATTTTTCTTTCATTGGTAATTCTATTAGTTTTAATAACTACTTTAAAGTTATGTAACTATTTAACTGAATTCTGATTATTACCCTTAAATTTACAAATTGGAATAAGGATCTTTTCTATTCTTTGGATCTTTATAAATCAAGTAAGTTCTCCAAAAGCTTGAATGAGACTGTCTATTCTATCTGATATGATTATTTCTTCTTTAGATTAGGACTTTTGAGGTTGAATTTGTTTGATTGTGACTGTTAGTTCTTCAGAATCTTCTGAACCACTACTTTTGTATTCTGATTCTGTTGGCTGATTGGTTGAGAGAGTTTCAAAGTTATCTATTTCTTTAAGAACAAGAAGAACATTATTGATTAGATAGATCTGTTGTTTAACTATAATTTTAATTCCAAATATAAATATGTTAAGTAACTTGACAATTTCTTTTCAAAGTTGATTTGATATAAGATTTTACTATACAATATTATCAAAGAGTTTCTGTGAGAGTCTGTTATGTAAGACCACATGATAGTCTTGAGTTCAAGTAAGAAAATTTATAAATCTTCTATCTGAATTTTCATTGGCAAAAAATAGTAAGGGCAATAGTTATATGATTCAATGTGAGATGAGAATTTCCAAGGATCTTCTCTGTCATGTTCACTAAGGTATAGATCAATTGGGAGTCCAATAAAAGAGTAATATGTACTCATAAATTAATAAATTATTTAGGTAACAGGATATCTTAAGGGTAGCTAATCCTTAAAATAATTAGATGAATACTAATCAAAAATAATAAAAATGAATTGACTGGGATCTCTGGACGGATGAGGTCCACAGAGAGGGTACCAAATATTATAAACTATACTTTGTAAGGTAGGTTTTATCATGAATATAGTTTATAATAAGTTTTGAAGGTGAAGACTGAATTATTTATAAAGGTAAAGGGGATTATAATTATTCTAAAGGTTTCCTAGTGCCAATACTTACGAGTATTATATTAATACAAGGCAAAAATAAGATAAAATAAAAATATAAAAATGAAATTGTGATCATAAATACTAAACTAAGAGATAGTATCAAAAATTAAGCAACAAATACTTAAAAACTAGTAAAATAATTATAACAAATGTAAATAAAACTAAGATAACTAATATCAAACAAAATAAAGATAACAAATAGCAAATAAAGCTTTTACATATAGAGAAGCTTACCAAATCTTTTCCAAATAGAGACAATAAATATCAGATCCAAGCTTTTACATGTAAAAAAGCTATCAAGAATCTTTTTAATCAAAATATAATCTATTATGATAGAAGAGATAACTGAAAGCAAGTTATCAAGGCAAAAATCATAGGAAAATTACAAGATAAGTATAACTCAAGTATTTTCAAATGACAATTGAATTATTGTTATTCAAGTATATTTATTTCAGATCTCAGAGCAGAGATATTTATATATCTTTGAGATTTTACAAGTTT
>CAJVPS010001397.1:0-15801 GCA_910591765.1 Ambispora leptoticha | reverse complement strand
ATTATCAAGTATATATATTTAAAATTTTATATGAATTAAATAAATATTCATTAAATATAAGCAAAAATAGTAATTATAATTTTTTTTGTAATGCATTATATTTAAGCTTTAATATTATTATAAATATAATTAAAATTCTTATGTTTTTAAAATAATATAATATTTTAAATTTTTTAATAATTAAAAATTTTTAATTTATATAAGCTATAAGTATTTATAATATAATCAAAAGATATTTTTTATTTATTTTATATCTAGTAAAATATTTTATTATAAGTATTTAATTAAATTCTAATTTATAAATTATTATTATGATTTATACAAAATAATATAATAATTTAGTCTTATTTATATTTCATATTTTTTTAAGAAAATAACTTAAATATTATTTTCTTAATAAAGATAATGTATTAGTAATAGCAGTTTTATTAGCAAATAAAGCTTTTTTTCAAGCTTTATTAATAAATTTTATTATAATTTTTAAAGTCATCCTGCGAAAAATTATAATATATCTCAAGAAATATTCAATTTATTAACAATTATTCTGGCTTTTTTAATAAGAATTATATTATTCAAAATTATTTAATATTAATAATTTAAAATAAATTTCTTAAGTACTAGTTTAAGAGTTAAATAGATAATTAATTTATGTTACTTCTTATTTAAACTAATAATTTCTGAATTAAGTTATTCTTTTATTATTTATAAAATATAAATAATAGTACTTTCATTTACTTTTAATTCTCATTTTTTCTTAATTTAATTAACATACTAAGTTCAAGTTCTCTAATTATTATTATAAATATAAATATAAAGTTTTTATTTTAGTTTTAGTTAGTATGATTTTTTTAAGAAATATTTTAGAGATATTTAGCTAATTTTAATGATTTTAATGTTAAATAATCTTTTCTGACTAATACTAATTTGGAATAATCAGTTTATATATTAGTAATAAATAGTTTTTACATTTTTTAATTACAAGTTTATAAGAGAATTCTTAGAATTTTTTTGATTTTTATTGTTAAAGAATTTGAAATCACTTTGATATAAAATTATAAAAGTTTATAATTTTTCAAAACTTAATTCTGCTATAATAATGCCATGTCAAAACTTTTCTAATGATAATAGTTTAAAATAAAAAAGGTTTTTTCAAAATATATAGTAAACTTTAAATAATCAAACTATTTAATGATTGATTAACCTATTTCTAGTCACGTAAATATATTTATAGAGTATTTTAAATATATCTGGAACTTGTAATTTCATGCACGTGT
Organism: Ambispora leptoticha; assembly: GCA_910591765.1. NCBI lineage: Eukaryota > Fungi > Glomeromycota > Glomeromycetes > Archaeosporales > Ambisporaceae > Ambispora > Ambispora leptoticha. Next base: position 14,527 of record CAJVPS010001397.1, on the reverse strand, counting down.
GAAATATGAAGGGTGTGCACTTAGCTCTAAGTTTTTAGCTTGAAACCAAGCCATGAAGTGCATGTATAGAGGGAATGCATTTATAGAGGGTGCACTTATGAAGATGATACTGTAATTATTTTAATAATTCTTCTGTTACTATTATAGTAATATAACCAAAACATGAAATACATATTTGAATTATTCTAAAATGATTACATTTTTAATATTCAAAATTAATTTTTATATTATAAAAATCTTATATATAATATTGAAATTCATAATAAAAATTCATATATTTAGCTATATATTTTATCATATAAAATGTCGAATTTAAATATTAATGTTACATTGCATAATTTAATACTAGCCAATCAAATGATTTGTTTTATAATTAAAATCCTCTTACAAAAATATAAATTTACTGTGTTTTTTTACTGTTCAGGACTATAATTTAAACAAGAAAAATTATTGTAATAAAAAAAATGGTTTAATAAAAAGCATTAAAAACTGTGCCACAGATGGCATTACGAATTAGCCTGTTGTATTCGATTTCGAAATTTAAAAATTAAATCGTTTTTGAAATCAGATAACAATAATATTTTTTGTGTTACATGAGATTCGCAGAGTTTCTACATATATTAACGTTAAGTTAATATCAAAAATAAATAAATAACGATAAATAAATATCTCAAAAATGGTTGGATTCATCTCATCAAGTCTTTCGTTTTTTCCTAAAATCACAATTTAAACGGATTAATGCAAAATATACAAAATATACAACTACTAAATTAAAAAAAACCAACTCACTCGTATCGAGAATCTGGTCGTCCAATTTCACCCACAGGCGACGAAATTACGAAACTTTCCATGGTTGTAGAACGAACTTCTATAGTTCATTACAAGAATTAATAGCATTATTATTAAATTAACCAATTAATACGGAAATTTACCTTCATTCACTTTATTCGATTCGCCATCACTATCTATGTGTGACCGTTTCACTCTACCTGTTCACCAAATACTTTTAGTCGAAAGTTCAAAATAAATGAAGCTGAAATATTAAAATGTTTTTACCAGAACTAAAATGTTCCATACTGATATCAAAATTACGCCATCGTTCTTTCGGCACCCCTCCTCCTCCGCCATCTTCTTCTTTATTTTCCTCATCACAATCACTTTTTTCCTCATCATCATCTTCTCCCGCAAACAAACTCTTGAAACTAGTGTCAAAGTCATGGCTCGGCGGCGGAGACATTAATTCGAAATCATATAACGAGCCGGCGGTAAAATCTGTGATTTCTTTCGTCTTAGGAAAGAGTTCCTGGCTAAATAGACGGCCGATTTCTGGCGTTAAGCCAGTATGTTGGGATTCGCGAACACCAGGTGGCAGGATTGGGGTATAGAGTTTGTCGTTAGAACCGAATGAATCTTTACGACTGAACAAGCTCTCTTGAAAATTTTCTTCAAAATTTTCTTCAAAATCTTCTTCGGAGTCGTCGGGATCATGGAATTGCTTCGAAGAACTTCTTAAAATTTCGAAAGCAGAGAATTCGGTCGTAATTCCAGTCGTTTGATTGCCAGTCTTTATGGCTTGTGATTTGATGTAATTTTCCATTATTGGGGACTCATCGATTTTTTCTAACCGAGTTATTTCTCGCTCACGTCTCAAAGTCATATCTACTACAGAAGACTTCCGAGGCAAGATGTTTGAATTATTCTTTGACGAAGAGCCGCTATTGGTGCTATTGCTATTCTCATTCTTCAACGAGAATAGAGAATCGGGGATTTGCGTCAAGTTATTACTATTAATGGCGTCAGAAGAGAATGTGCTCCGCTTTGACGAACTACAGCTACTACTACTATGTTGCTCGTGTTCCGAATTTATGTAATCACCTGAAACTCTTTCTATTTAAATATTATAAAAATCGTTATAATATTAACGTTAATGCTGTAACGATACGTAATTAGATTTATGAAAAATACCATTCCAATTTATCAGATTGTCGTTTTCGCGGCTTTCTGCTGCTATTAAATATCAATAATTCGAGTCTAGGATAATATTATAATTAAAAATTATTATGCCCAATAAAAAGTTACCAATGAAATCCTGATACTCGTCTTCATTTTTCGATGAGTCACAAAAATCTGCCATGGGAAGCAATCGACTCGAATAACACGCTTGCGGATGAACAAAATCAATATTTGATGATGGCGACTGGTTTAATTGCTCTTTAATTTCGAACTCTTCAATCCGTTTCTCTTCCACAAGCATAAAATCTTTTTTAATTATTGATAATTCCAAATCAGCAAAATCAACTTCTTCCCACCATGACCACAATCTTTCTTTGACTTCGTTAATTGTCGGTCGTATACTCAAGGTAGTGTCCCAACATTGTTCCATCAATTCACGATAACATTTCGGCATCAAGCAATCTTTTGTGTTCGGTCGTTTACCATCACAAATGTCAAACATCAACTTTGTGTCGTGGGGACGATCCGCAAAAGGCGGTTTACCAGTTGCAATTTCCCACATTATCATGCCAAAGCTATATACGTCCGAAGCTTTAGTATACGGTTCTCCACGAAGAATTTCAGGAGCCATGTATGGAATAACACCCAAAATCTTTTTCTGGTCTGGAGACGGAGTATCGACCGGTTCGGATAGACCCAAATCACCGATATATGAATGATGTGTGGAGAGTTGAAGAATGTTCCCAGTGTGAAAATCTTTGTGAATTATTCCGGCGTCGTGGATATTACTTAGACCTTTCGATATGTAATAGAGTATTCTGAGACGTTGTGGCCATGTGAGTATTGCATAGTTTTTGTGAATGTAGTATCGTAGGTCGCCGTATTGTGCGAACGGCATTACTAACATGTAAGTTTGAATGGATGGATCTTTAGTGATGCCCATAAACCATAGTACATGTGAATTAGGACCGGTTTTATTTGCACTTCTCTGAGATTCAAACTAATTCAATTATTGATATTATTAACTTTTTCATATATCAAATCAAAAATCAATTAAAATTAAATAATTTTACCTCATGCAAGAAATCGCCATCTTCCTTATTTTTCGACACTTTCAAAGCGACTTTATACTGTGGTCGTCTCAACCACTCACCACGTTCCTTATCCCAATAAGCAATTGGTCCGTCAATCCAAATAGCCGAATATACTTTCCCGAATCCACCTTGCGCAATATACGTCACTTCGCGAAATCGATCAAACGAAATCCACTCAATCAGCTCTTCATGATTGGTCGCAGTCACTTGTGACTCTCGAATTATTGCATCAATTTTGACATTACCGCTTGTCCATTCCGTAAACTGCTTCTTGAGATGTTCCGCGGTGCATTTTTGGCAGTAGTGTGGTGCCGTTAATGGTGATTTACAGTTTTGACATAAGTCGATTAGTGCGTATAATGGATACAAGTCGGAGTTGCTTGACGAGCTGGGCGAAAATGGGAGCGGTGATAAATTGGATGGGGATAAGTATATGGAAGCGGAAGTTGGCGTGTCTGGGTAGTTGAAATGATTATTAGGTGATGATGAAATGTCTCTTCTTGGTGGCATTTCTAAATTTAGTTGATGAGAGCTTGGTGCTAAGGGACTAAAACTGTCTGACATTTTATGATTGTTGATTTTATTTTATTTGAGATTTCGAGTTCTGTTTGCTTGGTTGTTTTAATTAATTGCGAGAAAAAAATCTAACGTATTTGTGAAATATTATTTATATTATAACACATGTGTTTGCAAGATACGCATACATTAATTTATTTGCTTTTTCGGATTTATTGTCTCTATTTATATAGCAACTGTGCTGTACCACGAAATGACAAAAAGTTAAGGTGTACAAGACAATAATGACAGTAACGTCTAGATTTAATTAAATTACAAAACCAATGTAATCGAAATAATAATTAAAATTTAAACATGATGGATTTGGCACAAAAATAATCGTAATTCTTTATATTTTTGGTATCTTAATCTCAAAGTTACATAATAAGCTGATTTACATTGCTACATTTAAATGTCATTAAACACAGAAACTTTACAATAAGGGGGAATGTTCTAGGAAACCGGAGCAAACCCGGAACGGAACCTGTTTGACTTTATTATTGTACTGTGGATCGATTATCATGTTGCGCCACACGGTCCAAATGTGGCTTAAGTCATCATAGTCTATGCCGGAAAAATCCCGGTGTGATTTTGAAAAAATTCCGAAACTAAATCTTATTAGTCAAAGATTCTTGACAAAGATTTTTGTTATAAGCACTAAAACTACATGATGAAATTGTTAACTAAATATATATGATATAAAATTTTGTTCTCAATTCTAATTTCATTGTCCATTCTTGTAAGTGCCATAGATATATTATTAAGCGTCGAATTTAACGCTTTTTGCGTTATTATGTACAAGTTTATTGATTTTCTTTATCTTTTTTATGACTTGCCATTTATATGCGAAATACATGTAATAGTTCCTACTATAAACCGACATATATGTAATAAAATTTCATTGTCATAACGAAAATCTTCAAAAAAAACTCTTGTGCACGACTATATGCAGTTATTCGGTTTTGCTTAGGAGGCATTTTCATAAATAAACGAGCATTTTTGTTCAAATGAAATAGGATAATCTACAAATCGATTTTTTATAGTACATATATATAAATTGCCTTTTTATACCGATTTATTCCATTTTATTCCGATTTGTTTCAAAATTCCGTTTTATACCGACACTATCATAAGTGAAATTCATTCACGTGATTAAACCGGTCAATTTCAAGTCATGTTCTAAGTTAGCGTTAGTTCTAAGTTGCAATTTGAAATCACGACTTGGCATTAAACCAATAGAATTTTTGCACGTGATCAAACCGGTTTATACTCCGGTTTCAACTTCAACGAAGTCGTGACATGGTTTGTCTACAATACATGTACAAAATTGCCGACTTAGCTGATTTCTTAGGTGTCAGGATCCAATCATGTAATATTATAGGCATAGATATATATTATCGGTCAGGTGGAGATTTTATAGTAAATTGAAATCAGCTGATTTCTTGGCGTTTCCCTAATATCAATACAAAAATACCGTAAAGATAATACACTTTATAAAGTATTTCATGTCGAGATTATTATTATGCTTGTGATTGTAGTAAATGTGCCGAATGCTAAGAAAATGAGCTCTGCTGGAAATGTTTATATGTCACAAACACCTTTTTTATGGTCATGGCGAAAATAAATTTAAACGAGATGGAGAATTAAAGTCATGTTGGAAATCATTACACAATTCAAAGCAAATTAACTCCGGAGTTCATAAGCGAATATATTTTCTAAAGTGCAGGCAAAATTTCTTTTGTTTTTTAATATATTCAAACTGCTTTAAAGTGCAAATATCGGAATAACTGCTACAAACGAATACTTAATACATGTAGTAATGCTTACGCAAAAGATGGAGATTTTCGAAATATATTCAATTCCGAAAAATTACCTTTGATTATATTAATTAAATAACTTAATTTTGATTTCAAGCTCTAACAGAATTCATAACTTTCATCCTGAAAATATATTAATGTTTAGAGTTTACTCAAATTTCTGATTTTGAACTTATCGGCCAAGCGGATAGAGAAAAGTTAGAACTTGTGGAGTACATGTACTTCCTTATATGAATCAATGGAAAGTCATACATAAAGCTCAGATATTTATAGATTTGGAAATAGAACATGATATGTATACTAAATTTTAGACATAAAGTATATTCGATACTTAAGGAAGTGGAGAAATATACGGCAGTTGTGGTATATATTTCGAAACTTTTTGGAATAGAGTATCAAAGGATAGCATTAGTTTAGATATCAATATGATGCGCCTGCTTAGTCACATCAAATACATTGAAGTATAAAGGATTTGTGTACAAATGTTTAAGCATTAATATATAATTATTGATTTGCTCTATAATATAATGTAATTCTTTTAATAATTTAGTGAGCAGTTAGAATTTTTCAAAAGGACATTTTTAATAATGATGCCAATTTTCAGCGCGTGTTGTATCATGTGTGTTATTTTGATTGGCTGAATTTCATTATGCAAAAATCTAATTAGCATTAACTTTGGTAAAATTCAACATTGGCGCAGTGCTTTATGTGTAGGTTGTGCGCATCATACAGTTATTTGACTCATGATTTTAAAGAATAATATTTTAATAATCTAACATTATCTATATATATTTATTTAAGGAATAATATATGATATGGGGTATCTTCACTAGTCTTGAGATCCGAAACTATTATAAAATTGAAGAAAAAATAAAAGAAAGAAAAGAATCTTTGTGTCAATATACCTTACAATTGAATTCCTCAACATATATCATCTAAATACAAAGACATGACTTTCCGACAAACTGATAACCAAATTTATTAAAAGTATTCATTTATGCAGATAAACTATGGACATTCATTTTTTTGGCAGTTGTTTAAGTTTAAAGTGCATTTTTGTGCGTGTAGAAAATGTCAGAAATAATCGGTCATTTCTTTTCGTAGGTGATTACAATCATAAAATGTGCTCTCTCGAGATTATTTATAAATTCAAGAAATAATTCTTTAAAATCTGGAAAAAAAGTATTATCATATACAGACGGGAAAAATTATCACATGACAAAAAGCACGTAATACTTTGAAAATGAACAATTGACATCCTCTATTAAAGAAAATTAATTATTACGTTACACTTATAGAATAATGGCGTGTACCCTATTAAAAATCTTCGGGAAATTAATCTCGTAAGATTATGGCGTGATACATATATTAATTTAAATGTAGGAATTGATTTTCGGATTCTGGTTTTTTCGTGTTAACGTTAAGTTGTATTAGTAGTATTGTTAAATTTGTAAACAAATCAATTTGGAAGATTAAAAATATGAAATATGAAAGAATAGCATTTCAAAATTACTAAAAGTCATTAGGAAACTAATGCTCTACTCTATTCCACGACGAGTTGCTTTATATTGTAATTCGTCACTGAAATTACAAAATTAATTGCTCTCATACCATATTTATAATTCGTATCATCATCAGTTATTCTAATAAATGAAATAAAAAAGTAGATTGCATGAATCGCAATTGTCATTGATTTTGTATATCACAAATTTTTCATATTGAATCGGAACATATAATAATTCGATAAATGGACACATTTCTACCGCAACAACATTTTCTTCGATAATAACTAAACAATGTCTAAAATGATAACACCCATAAAAGACAACGAATTTGACATAATAATAAAAGTGTCGTCTTCACTGAACGTACTTTCAGTAGTGTCAAGTTTCGCTGTGATCACTATTTATCTGCTGATGCGGAAATATTATCCAGCGATGGTAGATCGTGTGTCGTTGAGATTGGGCGTAGCGACAAGTGTCGCGGATATGATGTATGCTTTTATACAGTTAACAATCGTTGTGACAAAAGATGTAGGGTTAGGGTGTGGATTATCGGTATTTTATTTTTATTTTATTTTTTTTATTAAACAATCGAAAAACAGAGCATCTTTTATATTTGTTTGCTTTAATTATCAGGTTTGGGCATTTGTTTTTACGAGTCTACTTGCGGTGTTTTTCTCGTGCTGCATAGCATTAGCAAGTATCTACAACCATAACCGATGTGCTCTTTTTTTTAAAAAAAATTTAATTAATGATATTTTTATTCTTATAGAATCTTCAAATAATGTTTCTGCACGAATACAAAGGACATCGAAACTTCGAAAAATATTATTTCATCGTATCAATATTCCTGGCAGGATTGATTTCCTTATTGCCAGTGACTCAATCAATGTACGGATACGACAAGCCAGAACAGTAAGACATAATTGTTATTTCTTCTCATTAATGGTGATAATACAGTATATATTATAAATTTCGAAAAAATATTTAAAAAAGCTTATGTTGGTACCGAGATACCGGCACACGACAAAACATCATATGGCAATGGACCACACTATTCGTGTGGCTCGAACTTTCAATAATCTACTGCGCGATAGTATTCATAACAGTACTATTAAAAGCAAGAGCATTACTAAACAACAAAAAAACCTACAAAACCAATATGAAATATTTACAAGATCTCGGGTCTGGTGATAGCAACAACCCATATGACTGTAGCGATATAAGAAAATACCCAACAAAGACATTCCACCTGATTTCGATGATAGTCAGAAAAATCTCCTGGTATCCTGTTGTGCCAGTGATTACTCAGTCATCGAGTTTTCTCGTGGAGACTGTCGCATATAGTGAAAAGCGGTTATCGTATATGATATTGTTATTGGCTATTACGTGTGTTTCTATTCAAGGTAAATTTATAATTATTAAATAGTGTCTGCTGTTAACTAATATTTAACCCTACCAAAAATACGTACTAGCACCTTTTTTTTAAAATTACTATTTTTTCGTGTTTTAAGTTTTATTAATAAAAAAGAATGCGTGAACTTATATTAAAGATTCAAAATTTATTAACTTGGTTTATTATTGTTTCAGGGTTTCTTAATGCATTGGTTTTCGCGAATGATATTGCTGTTACGCGTGCATGTCGAGCATTAAAAGAATATTTATGGCGAAAATACGTGGACGAATATGAAATCCGGTATCCCCACAGATCACAGAACAAAAGACACTACAACAAAAATTCATCCATGGAAATCAAACGTCAAAAGATAACCAAAAATGAAAATATCCCTGAAATCGTAATTGAAAACTCACAAACAGAACTGGAAGCTTCTATCAAAAATCAAAGTTATAACAGAAAAGAAGATAAAAAACTAGTTCAGATATGGGAACCAACCTTGCTCGAATACATTCAATATCAAGCAATAAGCAAAATCTTAAAAGCGCCCGAAGAAAAATTGAAAATAGAAAGAACCAATAGTAGAATTAACAATAATGATAATTCAACAAAGCGCATTAGTAAAGATAATAAGAAAATAGAAGGGTCAAAGATTTTGTCGTCTTCGTCGTCGTCAGCACTAAGTGTCCAAGAAGGTATTTCAAAATTCGCAAGTTTAAGAAGGCAAAAAGAAAAAAAGTTTGTCTACATCTGAACCACAATTTTCATCACCCACTTTCCAAAAATCACGCAATGGGCAATTATTTTAGATGTACCTACCAGGATACCATCATCATCGTTGACGCTACCGGCATATCGGAACAAAGCAGAAGATTACTCGGAACATGAGTTCGGAAATGATGATGATCGTGCTGCATCGTCGCCGATTTCCACGACGTTTGGTATTGGGAAAGAGGAAGAAGAAAATAACCAAGAAGGGAATGGTGAATATTTTGTTCCGAGTGGTTTAAGTGATTTTTTGACACCTTCATTAAAAAACAATAATGGTATAGATGAAGAAAAGGAAGTTGATGATATAGAAGCAGAGGATCTTTTTGACATATATTGTGAGTTTAATGAAGTCGAGGGGGGCTGCAATGAAAATAAATTTAACAAGAAACGGATGAAGAACGCTTTTGAAGAATTTATGCGGAAATTGTAAATCATATTATTTATGTCAAATAATTTAATTTGTTCCAATATAAAGAAATGTAATTTAGCTTTATTAACATTATTGATTAGTGTTTAGCGTTAGATTCACAATTCTCTGCATAAAGCTGAGTTGAAGCTTTGTATTAAAAAAAGCAAGTTCATAGAAATACTGTATATGCAATTTGTTTGCACAGTGCGTCTCTTCTTTTGACTGTTGTATTTTGAATTATTTGAGCTTTGCCAGTTTATATATCAGTAATATTTCTCTTGCTCGTAACGAGTTTTTGAGTCACATTTGTATAGCTTGGCAGCTTGTGATGTATGTTTGAAAATTCTGTTATCTGAAAGAATTTCTTTATTTTTTCAAAATAGGCACTTGATCTCCTTTTATTAATATCGATACTGTTACTGCTTTTTATATACCTCTCATTGCATTTTTAAATCTACTTTAAAGATAATCTACTCATATCTCGACGTCCAGTGATCTGACACTTGACATCCAGTGTACAATTCAAGCAAAAATGCTACCACTCGATTCATCTAGTCGAGATGAATCGGATAATAATTTTGATTGAATCCGATCGCTGTGCGTCAATATGTTTCATTGTGTGATGTATGACGCATTTCAAGTTTAGTAGACGACATACATGTATATAGTGTACTGAGCAAATCGAGATACAATTTCACATCTCAATTAATTAATTATCGTGAAACGTCGTGCAAACTACCCCGGTTCTCTTACATTCTCGTTCTACCCTCATGTAAATTATACCCGGTGGGTATATTTAAAAGGAGAAAAGGTCTTTATATTGGGGATTTTGTATAAAGGGAGTATATTAAACGGGGATATATTTAATGGAGAATGTAATAATAATGATACCTAAACCCGTAAAAAATATCATATCAATTTAAAATGCAGTAGTTTTGTATTTATTAATTTTTATCATATGAATCGAATTTCCTTAATCGAGCATGAGTAGAATATAAATACCGATACCGAATCTGAATCACGGGATAGTACGATACACAAAACTCATTATCTATGTACAAGACCGTCTACATCATGGGGTATGATACAGTGAGGGGGGGGTAGTTTGCACGGCGTTTTACGGTGCATGTATAGAGAATTTTCCAGCACCCAAATTGTGTATGTAATATAATCACACAAAAAAGTATTAAAGGATTTGTGACTATATAGAAGTCAAAATTCATATCCTGCTTCATGGGAAAGGTGATAGAGTTGTGATTGTATAGAAGTATGTATGACTTTCAAAAAGTTAATTTACTAAACAAAATGTGATTGTTTTGAAAGATAATGATGCATCACTATGATATCGAATGCAAAACCACATGACAATACAAGAAATAGTATTCTAAATAAGGAAATTGCAGCACAGAAAAAATTTCTTTATGAGGAAACTAAAACATTATAACAATAATATCAACATGTGATGATGATATCAGACAATATACATGTACATGTATTTCCTCAAAAATATACAATCGAATATAACTATAGACATCAAAACTTCGTCCATACATATAGAAGAATCCGATGGTTATACGTAATTCGGTCATGAAAATAATAAAACACAAAGTAAAATATTGACATTCAAGATATCGTCATCGTCATAGCATTAATTTATCTAAATAACGACAATACATAAAAAAGTGATTAATCCTTTTACTATCAGATGATAACTTCTCATAGGACACTCACTCCTTACCAAGATTTGTGGCTTAACCCTATAACCGAACCTTACTATGTATACTTTTTTGGTTAAAGAAAAAAGTTTATTTACATTTTTTGAATGGATATTGCTCTGTTTGTCATTTTGCACAAAATTTACTCATAAGGAAAGAGAATTGAATGGATATAGTTTTGTTTTGAATTGACCCACCGAAGAAAAGATAATACGTAGTGTTCTAAAATAAGGAAAGTCTTGGTACCGAAGTGTGTATATATATAACGATAAGTAAATGATAACGAAGAGTAGAATTAATCATATTTATATATGTTAAAAAAATGATTTTTCCATCATATGAAGAAACTTTGCTATCTGAACCCAAAAAAATCATCAAACACTTTTTTCACTTGCACAAACACGCCTCAGGACTTGAACTTGATAAGAAGCAACCGATCGTTATTATCGGTATTCACGGGTGGCAACCAAAGCTAATGCAACCATTTGTAAAATTAGAGTCGAAAAGTTTCTGCGTGAAAATGGCTGAAACAATCCGTCAAATGTTGAACTTAGGTCCAAATGAAGGCGATATTACAAGTATTCCGTTGGACGGATACGGGACAGTTTTGAAACGACGAGATGCTTTCTTGAAGCAAATACAAGGCAACAAAACGTTACGTGAGAAAATCAAAAAAGCTAAAGCTTTGTTTGTTGTTGGACATTCGCAAGGAGTCCCAGTTAGCGTTTTTTTACTACAGAAACTAATTGAAGCTAGATTGGTTGATCCCGATCAACAAACAATGTGTGCTTTGTTGTTGGCGGGGATTTCGCAAGGACCGATTTCGAGATTCGATCCTGCAGAAAAACTTGCTGAAATACATGTACTAAACAATGATCAATCAGAAGAGCTATTTGATTTTCAAAAATCTTCGTCGCCAATATCGCAGGAATATCGTGATGCTACAATTAAAATTTTAAAGCGTGGAGTCAAGATTATATATTTTGCTTCTGGAAATGATGATAAAGTTCCGGTAAATATCGTGCATATTCTATACTTTACAAAAATTAAATAATATCTAATCAATCTCTTTTAAATAGCTTCATTCTGCATTATACACAAATATGGATCACCCGTCAATTAAACGTGGTATATATGTCGCCGATTCTATATATAAGGAAAAAAGATTTGTAGCAGATCTAGTAAGAATACTTATCCGACTCCGAAACAATAATTATTCCGATCATGGTCTATTGGTTCTCCTGAGCAAATCTTTAATTAAATTCTTAAAAGACCATGACCACGTAGATTTATCCGAAGAACCCGAAGCCTATCAGTAAGTATAATTTTTCTATATCATATTTTTAACTATATTATTAATATTTATTTTGAAAATATAGATTGGCAGTCGACCATTTATACGTGTCAAAAAAATACAAAAATGTTCGTGCAAAATTCACTGAATTTGATTACACATTACCTGCAAAATCACGCAAAACTTACATACCATGGGCAATGCGTATAAATAAGCTATTGAAATTTATCTTTAGACATGTATTTATATTTTTATATATATCTATTTATATTTATGTTATTGTTGTACCTTTATGTTTGAACAGTATATGTATTTATGCTTGTCTTTTTGTTTATGTTATATGTTTTATATGGTTGGACAGTATTTGTCTAGGGATGTTAAGTAGTTAAATGAAATCAGCTTTTATCGGTTTTAGTTTTGAACTTTATAAATCAATTTGAACTTTTTAAATTTAATCGTCTATTGATTTGAATAAATCAATAGTGTAATTTGATAAAAACACATTACGCCCGAATTGATATTTTATCTTTAAATTTATAATGTGAATTCGATAAAAATTTGTTTTGCAATGAAAAATGAATTTTTCAAAGACTGATGATATTGACATTTGCGAAAATTTAACATTGAATGATTTGGATTTATTTAATTATACTTTCTCTGACAATTTTGATGATAATACAACATTAAATTATAAGCACCTTGAAATGGTTACGATGAATGAGGTTGCTGATGAGAAGGTAAACAAGGTGATGAATATTGTTCAGAATCTGGTAATTCTGGTAATACCAAAGTAGAGGAATGGATGAACAGGTGATTGAGATTTAGGTAAATATTCACGATTACTATGGGATTCAGAAATAGAAGAAATCTGCAGAAAAGAATGCAATTGTGAAGTTAGCCACCTAATCGTGGACTTTGCATGAATTTTCAATACCATATCTAATAGTTCAACCGTCAGAATTATTATTAATATAGTAAATTCGCATTGTAGTTTTTTGTACACTTGTTTTGATTGTCTTTTTTGCAAATGAATCTATTAAGCTCATCTAATTTTCTTTATTTTTTGAATTTAGTGACTTCCTGATTTTGAATTGGAGATAAAGAACTTGCTATTATGAATGAATTGAAAGTAAACTTGTTACTGATATTCGAATTAAAGAGGAACCTGTTACTAATGATTGAATTAAAGAGGGTAAATCTGTTACCGGCGAAAATGTTAAAGACTTTTCAGATATCAAAAATGAAGATAATGTTATTGTGCTTTCACTCTCTTCTCACCTTAGCAAAATCAAATCTATTTAAATTAGTAAGAGATTGCTTTTCAATAATTCTCTATTATTGTTATTTCACAATCTCAGATATTGCCTTACTTAATTTCTTTGTGAGTTAGTTTAGTAATTTTAACTAGTAATTTTTCTGTTATTATTATTATTATTGTTGTTGTTGTTGTTGTTGTTGTTATTGTTATTATTATTATTATTATTTATTATTATTATTATTATTAATTTTATTATTATTATTTTAATATACTACAGTGTAATCCTACTCTAGATGTTAGAAACTATATTAAAGTACAAAGAATTTAGCTATTCTATAAACAGTTTCCTAATATACAAAAAGGGCTACTAGTAGATATGTATCAATATGATTAGTCACTGATAGGCCAATCTAGAATTAAACTGATAATGTGAAGTTAACTTTTGCTTTATAAAGTTAGAATATATTAGTTTGATATGATCTGATAGAAGATAAATATTATTTGTGTGATAAAATGAAGAAAGCTGATAGATACATAATTCTGAATCAGAGTGAGTATAAAGAATTAAATTTTATTATTATTATTATATTATTATTAATATTAATATTATTATTATTATTATTGTTGTTGTTATTATTATTATATTATTATTAATATTAATATTATTATTATTATTGTTGTTGTTGTTATTATTGTTATTATTATTATTATTATTATTATTATTATTATTATTATTATTATTATTATTATTATTATTATTATT